>MU192985.1:0-24780 GCA_016904865.1 Pissodes strobi | reverse complement strand
TAGACATTTGTATTAGCAACAAAATGATTTGTTGCTAATACAATATGAATATATTTTATTTTTTGATGATTTACCTAAAAAATACCGGTAATAATTATTAACAAATTTTGGCAGTTTGGGTGTGGACCCCAAAAATTTTTCGCCTGCGTTCCCTCTATCGATGTCGATACCTCTTCCCCACTTTTCAAAGTCGCGAGCCGCCACTGCTTCTTGGTAGTTCTTCCTATTATGACTGGAAACCCTCAAAATCTGTTCTGAAAATAGATTTGCAAAACAAGCAGTGGTAAGTATCAGTTGATATTGATATTTAGGTATGCTTAAAATATCTAACAAAGATTAGTTTAATTTTTTTCCAATGTTAATTTTTTTGATATAATTACCATGATTGGTGTCATTATGGTGTTAATCACATTATAAGTATAATGTAATTAAATAGTTTGCTCATTAAATGCTGAAAAATTTAGATGCAATTAATTTTTCCCTAATTTTTCTAGAGAAAATAGCAAAAAATAGAAAAAAAAACATAATATGAATTCTGTACAAAAATGCTGAATCTGATACAATTTCAGTTGAAATCTGATACAATTTCAGTTGAAATCTGATACAATTTTTAATTTTCCTCTGGCAACGCTGTATTGCATGATACAATAACATCTTACATCTCCCATCTCCCTGTTATTGTATCATGGCTGTATTGCACATTTACGGAGACAAGAGTCCGGGTACACCGGAAAGGATTTCAGTCATTCAGTTTTTTTATTGGAATATTGCGATATTCCGGCACTTCACGCATTTATATCATATGATTCCTATGAAACGTTCACTATTATTTCACTTCACGCATGAAACAGTGTTCCACATTATTACAATCAAACAAAACTAACCCAATTCTAACCCAAATTAACTCAAATTTCAAAAAGGAATAACGTAACTTTAAAAAAATAAATAAAATCATCCATCCACGCATGAAACAGTGTTCAACATTATTACAATCAAACAAAACTAATCCAATTCTAACTTAAATTAAATCAAATTTAAAAAAGGAATAAGCATAACCTTAAAAAAATAAAAAGATCTGTCGACAAAGATGGGAATCGAACTCGCGACGTCATATCACAAGGTTTACACGAGCGCAGCCATCTACCCAACCACTAAACCACCAGGCTCTGGAAGCCTTGCGTGTCAAAAGGTTATGTTTATACCTTTTTTTAAATTTGAGTTAGTTTGGGTTAGTTCTGTTTGATTGTAATAATGTGGAACACTGTTTCATGCATGAAGTGAAATTATAGTCAACGTTTCATAGGAATCATATGATATAAATGCGTGAAGTGCCGGGATATCGCAATATGACAATCAAAAAGGGGAAATCGATTCCCGTGCACCCAGACGCTTATTTTACGGAGGGTTATAAACTAACCCAATATAGCATAGCCCTCCGTATGATTAGCGGCTAGGTCGCGCCGGTCTAAAATCGTTCCCGATGACGAAATACTGCGTGCGACGCCTCCCTCTCTCTTACGACTCCAGCGCCATCTAGTGTATGTGGCGATGACTCGAACGATTGTATCCCATTGACATAACGTCAATTTTGTATCCGCGCTATGTCTTCGTCACGGTAAATACACAAGCTTTACCGTGTCTTCGTGATGATTAGCGGCTAGGTCGCGCCAGTCTGAAACGTTCCCGATGACGAAATACTGCGTGCGACGTCTCCCTCTCTCTCTTACGACTCCAACGCCATCTAATGTATGTGGTGTTGACTCGAGCGATTGTATTCGCGTCAGTGATGCCACAGCTACCGATTTATCGGTAGATCTACCGATTTTGGATAGTGTCTACCGATATACCGATTTTCGCCAACATTCTACCGATTTTTCATTATTATAAAAAATACCATAAAATTGTCTAAAAACGTCTTTACTTAAATTAAAAATCTAACATTATTAATATTTTAGGGCATATTTCTACACCTCGTTTGCCGATTGCCTGGGAATTACATAGAATCGTTAATTCATTGCTTTTCGATGAAAGGTGATTCGGTGATTCCCTTGGTTGCCTTCATTACAGTGTTACCACTGCTACCCCGTTCGTGGTAGATCTACCCCTTTTTAATACAATTTCGCTCTCTCGCTCCCCGCGAACATATCTACCCCGCTCCCAAAATATTAATTATAAAAAAAGTTAATTATACAAAAATAAATTATTCAATAGTTTTAAAAAAGTGAAATAATCAAGAATCTAGACATTGTCTTTAAAGAAGTCCAGACGAAGCTTTATAATAGTTTTCGGCATTTTTTAGCGGTCATAATATGTTAATCAGGCATTCTACTGATAGATGTCGCTAGAAAACGCGTCGGTTAATTTAACGATATTATCGATCGATATTGACTCGGTAACACCATTGTCTTTCCTGTATAAACAATTGTAACCTTGAACGGTCACCCAAGGAGTCTTGATTATCGTGATCGTGATCCTCGTGATTCCCTTGGGAATAACGTAAATCGTTAATGTACTGAACTTTTTCTGCTTTTTTGGTAATTTTTTAGTTGACGTGTCAGACCGGTTTTGTCCTGTGTTTTTTCTTCAGAAACATACAAATTGAGTATTTTACGTAATTTTTTGACGTTTTTTATTTTGGCGGAAACTTAATAGTAATCAAATATTTTGCAGGGCAGTGGAGCGAATTGAGGTGCTGGGTGGGGTAAAAAGGTGTAGGATAAAAAGAAAATATTCGGTTTGCAAATACGAATTTTGTTAAAAATTTGTTATTTTTATACATAATCCAGTGGCATAACAAGGCTACGGAAAAAGGACTCCACTGTCCCGTTGCAGTTGCAACGAAACAAAACTAACCGAAAGCATGCTCAAAATGAAAAAACCTATATTTGAAATCTGAGGATCCATCACATTTGACCCGAAAAAAAACCCCCCAAAGTTTGAATTTTCACACAAATTTTCAGCAACAAAAACACTAGACATATAGGCAATACACAGCCGATTTTTTTTTTCATTTTGGGCATGCTTTGAGTTAGTGTGGGTTAGTTTTGTTTGGTTGCGCCCCCGGAGCGAGCGTAGGGCGAATTGAAATATTAGTAGAACCATAAAAAATAATCAACTGCAACAAGAAAGTGGAGCTCTTTTTCCATATCCTTGTTACGCCACTGGAATATTTATGAAAATAGCACATATTTTTAACAAAGTTTGCTTTTGCAAACCGAATATTTTCCATTTTTGTACACTTTTTATTTTACCCCACCCAGCACCCCTATTCACTTCACTGTCCCGCGAGACAGTTAATTACTATTAGGTTTCCGCCTATAAAAAAATTACTAAAAATGACGTAAAACCACTCAATTTATGTGTTTCCACGTGTGTTGGAACTGTAAAACGACAAAACAGCTTTTTTTGTTAATTGTCGTAGTGTGCTAAAACTGTGAATATATTCTGTCCAGCGTCAAACTGTTTAGTGATTAGTGAGAATAGTGAGTTCCTTGGGAATGTTTAGATTTATGCTTAGGCTAACGCAAAATTTGCACCAACGTCTATCCGCTGACGGTAACTGACTATCCATATGTTATTATTATGGCTTTTTGCATGGCCCTCCGTTCGCTTCGCTCGCTACGAGGGTTCAATCAACAAGAACCAACGAAGTGCTAATTAAAACTAACCCAAGGCTAACCCAAAATTAAGAAAAAAAGCTAAATTAATAAAAAACAATAATTCTTAATTTTGGGTTAGTTTTGGTTAGCACTTGGTTAGTACTTATTGATTGAGCCCCTGGCGATTGAAGCGGGCGGAGGGCCATGCAAAGCCATAATAATATCATACGGATAGTCAGTTAACTTCAGCGGCTAGACGTTAGTAAAATTTGCGACTCCCAAATGAAAAATAGTGAATATATTAGCTTTTAATTAATCTACCCCTCACCGACCCAATTCCACCCCGCTCGTTTACGCTAATCTACCTCGAAAAAAAAAGTGCTTGTGGCAACACTGCTTCATTAAGTACATCGAACGACGTCCAACGCACCGATTCCTGTTGTGGTAAATGGCTGGTGATTCCCCTGTTTTAGTAAATGCCGGGTAATTTCCCTATTTTAGAGAAATAGGGGAACTACTGGAATACCTTCATATAAAATTTCATTGCGTAGAAAATAGTTCATTTATTCGCTTGTTACCGTTTTACGCACACAATAAAATTTTAAATTCGAAAGCATGAGTGATAGTGATAGTAATAGTGGTGGTGAGGGTAGCAGTACAGGCATAAGAAAAAAAGCAAAATACTTTCAAAACTATAAGAAAGATTGGGAAAATATTCCCGAGTTCAAAGGATGGCTAACTAATAGTTTGAAAGGAAGTTCATACGCAAGATGCAAACCATGTGATAAAGACATTAATATAACCAGTGGTAAAGACGCTCTAATTAAGCACAAAGCACGACAATTTCATATAAAAAGAATTAAATGTATTGCAAAACAACCATCGATCACATCGTTTATTGGAACAGAAGGAGTCTCAAAAATTACGTTAGATCGTAGCGTGAAAGAAGGTAAGAGGTGCTTAAAATATATTATTTAGGTATAGTTGTGCTAATGCAAAAATCTGATGTCTGGAATATCAAATTAAAATATATTATTTTTATTTTAGGCGAAATCCGTTTGAGTGCTTTCCTAGCAGAACACCATCTACCATTTACCATCATGGACCATTTACCAAAGCTGGTTGCCAGTGTTTGTACCGACTCCGACATGGCAAAGCACCTAGAATGTGGAAGGACAAAATCAACTTCAATAATAAAAAATGTACTTGGGCGGCATAGTTTTGAAAATCTGCAAACATTCCTTCAGCATAACAAGTTTTCTTTAATAGTCGACGAATCTACCGATGTAAGTACCGAGAAGCACATTTGCTTAGTAGTAAGAAGGGCGCTTAGTAATTACACAATTAGTGATGTTTTTTTAGCTTTAATAAAACTCTCAGCAGCTGATGCAACAACTATTTATACACATATTGTTGATTTTTTTTGTGAAACATAACATTCCATATAAGAACAATTTAATAGGTTTTGCTTCGGATGGAGCTAATGTAATGATGGGAGAACATCATTCGGTAATGTCTCTTTTAAAAAAAGACGTTCCTAACTTATATATAATGAAATGTATATGCCATTCATTCCATCTTTGTGCATCGTATGCTTGCGAAAAAATTCCTAGATTTGTCGAAGACCTTACAAGAGACATTTATAACTATTTCAATTCCAGTCCAAAAAGAACAGCCGAACTTGCTCAGTTTCAAATGTTTTGCAATTTAAAAATTTAAAAAATACTACACCCATCCCAGACCCGCTGGCTATCAGTTCATTCAGCTGTGTCCAGAATTTTGGAGCAGTATGGACCGTTACAACTTTATTTTACAGATGCCGTCACTAATAATGATTTACTAATATCTGAAAATATTTTAAAAAAATTAAATGACCCGGTAACAAAATTGTTTTTGCAGTTTTTGGATTTTATTCTACCTTTTTTTAACAATCTGAATAGGGAGATGCAATCCGAAGATCCAAAAATTCACTTGCTCTATAAAAATATTAGCAACATAATAAAAACAATTTTTGAGTGTTTTATAAAACGGAATTATTTGTTAAATACTGCACTTGAAAATGTCGACTTCAAAAATCCGGCAAATTATTTGCAAATTGAGGACATTTATTTAGGGGCCAATGCGCAGAAAACCATTTCAGAAATAAGATTATCACCAGATCAGCTGCAATTTTTTAGGCTTAGGTGCTTAGACTTTTACATCGAAGCCTGTAGCCAGATTATCAGAAGATTTTCATTAAAAAATAACCCTATAAAAAAATTGGAGATGTTAGATCCTGCTATTGTAAAATTGGGAACAATTCAGTCAATAACTGATGTAGCCATTTTATTTCCAAACATAGTTAATAGTAGTGATTTGCAAGCCCTAGACACAGAATGGCGAATTTTGCGAAACTGTAAAGAAATCGAATCATTTCCTAACGAAGCTGTAGGTTTTTGGCAAGAAGTTCAAAAAATGAAATTAGGAGATGACTCAGCGGCTTTTAAAATTTTATCAAATTTCACTTTTTCAATATTAAGCCTCCCACACTCATCAGCAAATGTAGAAAGAATCTTTTCTGATATCAATTTAACAAAAACAAAACAAAGAAATAAATTAAATAACGCAACTATATCTGGACTTCTTCACACTAGAAGTTATATTAGGCACAATAACTGCTATGATTTTAAAATTGAAAAAAATCATTTAACTGCAATAAGTAGCAGATCACTTTATGATACTTAAATAAATAATATATTATTATACTATTAATCAAACTAATGTATTTGTACTTTCCACATTTGCCATGTATATCTCTCACAATATTATGTTAAAATTGGCTGTGTTTGAAGAAAAAAGGTATTTTTTTGTTCTTTCAAATAGGTTTAAGTTTTGCAGTATTATTTAAATAATCGTAGTTTATTTTGTTCTTAACTATTAGTTGATCACAATATCCGAATTAGCAAGTTACAAATTATATAATATCAGCTGAAGATATTTTTAAAATATGTGTTCATTTATTTTGTGAGTTTGTAATGTTTAGGTAGGTGCTTACCTATTTTTTACTAAATAAATGCATTTATAGTACATGGAAAGTGTTTTAATTCTCATATTTCAAGTAATAAACGTATCAATAAAAACATTTTTATCCGATCGGACGAAAAACGACACCTTTCCGATGTGTTTTCTCACCGCAAAAGTCATGATTCCAGTATATTGTATTCGTTGCTTGGCAACATGCAATAACCGTACAAGAATAGAAAATAACAGTCCGGGAATATAACATTCCCGTCCTAGGCCGGGAATGTAACATTTCTGTCATATTCAAACACCTTGTTTGTCAGATCTGACATCTATCAAAAGTAACATTTAGCTGTAGTTTCCGTAGCTACGTAATAAACTTCAAGCTCGCTCGATTCAAAACTTGATATTAGGTTGAGTTTAAATTTAAAACACCGTTTTTATTTACAGTAATGTTTGGCTCTATTTATATAAATACGTATTCTAATTAATTTCGATCGGATAAAAAATAGTATGTGCAACTCGTAGGAAAAGCACATTCCTGGACTCCTGTGTTGCTGGCCTCGGCTGCGCCTCGTCCAGCAACTACCACAGTCGTCCAGGAATGTTTTGCTTTTCCTCCTAGTTACACAATATACTATTGCATTAAAATCATATTAACAGAAAAACTAGCGATTTTTTCACGAATCTACCGATATTTAGAATCCAAATCTACCGACATTTTAACCGGACCTCTGGCAACACTGATTCGCGTTATGTCTTGGTGACAATGAGTATTCAGCATAAGCACGGCCATCTTATAGACAAGGCCATGAAGCAGGCAGTTTTGGGCAAGGATGAGTCATCACAGGTAGACCAAATAGATCGTTGACTTATTTGTTTGGAAGTAGTATTTTCACTCGGTTTTTCATTTATTCGATTATTTTACAACTTGTAGTTATTATAATTATATTTTGCAACAGTTTCTTGTGGGAGATTGACTCCGTTAAAATAAATTTAAGTGATTTCTGATAGGTTTTTGGACAATAAACATTCTAGTTTAGGAGCCTATCTGTTGTGTATTTTTAAGTAATTTTGCCATTAGACAATGCCTTATCGGTGCTGTGTCCCCAAGTGTAAAGGGAATTACGACAATGGGCCTAAAGTTGCTACATTTCGATTTCCAAAAGATTTGGAGTTAAAGAGAAAATGGATTCTTGCAATAAAAAGAGAACAGTTTACACCTAGTAATAGTAGCAGAGTAAGTAATCAAAATATTTAATATAGGTACATATATTACCTATTAGGTACTATAGTGATGTTTAAAATATGGGCAGGATTACCCAAGTTCTTAATTTGTAAGAAGTTAAATATGTGCTTTATAATGACAACATTTATCCAATTCTGTAAAAAAAAATTAGGAATTGGATAAACACGTATTTAACTTCTTACGAGTTATGAATTACCAATTAAGAATTACAAATTAAGAACTTGGATAATCCTGGCCCACGTATCTATTATTTATTATTCTGCTAATATCAACACGTCATGCATTATTATTTCAGGTATGTGAACTACACTTTCAAAATGATTTGATTCAGAGAAAAACCACGTTTACAAATGAATCTACTGGAGAAATATTAGAGGCTTCTCTGAAATTGCCAAGATTAGTAGAAGGTAGGTACATTGAGAAAAAAAATAAGCTACTAACCCAAACTAAAAATTTAGTAACTATAACTAAAGAGTGTAGATAACATAGAGGACAGGTCAATAAGTTAGTTATGAAAGAAAATATGAATTAGTTAACTGCAAACATTTATATCTTATCCCAGTTATAGTTGTCTAAGCTACAAAAGATAGTTGCAGCACCTACACTTTAAATTCAAATAAGTATCCAGAAATATGAGAAAAAAATTAACACTTAGTGTCTTATTATGTAAGGGTCTTTGTATACACCACGAAGGAATAACTAGACTACTAGTTGTGGGAACCAAGTTGTTGCAACTATTTTTTTAATAATATTTTTGTTATTTTTTATTTAACTCGCTTAATCAGTGAACATATGTTGCCACAGCCAGAATAATAGTTTTATCTATCTTTTAACAAAAATTTGTAATAATCAGAACTCATGTCAGTTATAATAATCTATAAAGTTCAACTAATTTAAAATTATTGCAACAACAAGATCAGACTGGTTGTAATAACTATTTTTTTTAGTAGTGACTACTAAAAAAGATCAACCAATGTGCTTAGTTAATGCAATTTTTTCAGTGCACATCTGCTTAACAGGGCTCTTCCTTTCTTGTTATTGAGACAATCCTGTTTGTTACAGGCGCTATTCCAAGTAAGCTACCTGGATGCCCTTCATACTTAAGTAAAGATGATGTCCCTCTCCGAGAATGTCCAGACACTAAACGCAGAAAGATTGAATGCCGGGAAATGGAAAGGGCTATTGCTGAAAGTTTGGATGTAGCAACTACCTACAATGAAGCAATATCTTTTACTTCGCTACATGAAGCTGACATCAAAATGAACGAACTTGAGGATGGATGGTTGAAAGGAAAAGGAAGAACAAACTTGTGTTTTTTTTATTTAAATGAACTCGCTGAAGGGTACCCAAGTGTGAAAGTGTCTGTGTTTCTGTCAGAAGACTTGAACATTCAAGTGTTTTTGGGCAATGTGTTTGTGAAAAAAATATTGTGTTCAGACAAGAGTGTTATAAAACTACCAGTGCGGGTCAAGAATATTATTACTTTAAATAAAGTGCTTCATGAAGCCAAAATATTTTTGATAGACAATGAAAATAAAGATGATAATGTTAATGTGGACAACAAAGGTAAGCTTCTCTTAGTTTCGGACATCTTAGAGTCAGTGCAGTGGCAATACCAGTCTGAAAAGTCAGATATGATTGAGTTTTTGAAAGAGCAAATTAATCTTTTGAGCATTTCCACAAAAAAACAGGCTCAGATATACTTGTGAGACCTATCTGTTTGCTTGTTTGCTTCATTCAATATCCCCACGTGCGTATAAGTTTTTGAGAAGCTCGGGTAAATTAACTTTGCCATCTCCAAGGACTCTAAAAACCATGTGTTCCAGTTTCAGTACTGACCCAAGGTTGGAGCAGAATGATGACAATTTTTTAAAGTATGCATCAAATAAATTTAAATTGTTAGACGAATATGATAAAATAGTGGTTCTCATGCTGGATGAAATTCATCTTAAGGCAAATTTTGATTACAAAGGTGGCAATATAGTTGGTGGAGCTTTTAATACATTAGCTGAAAAAGCTACCAGTGCACATGCTTTTATGATAAATAGCTTAAGATCAAATTATAAAGATGTGGTGCATATTTTGCCCGTGCACACTATTTCTGGTGAACATCTGCATAAAATTATCAAAAATGTCATAACAGGCTTAGAAAAAATAGGATTTGAAGTTCTGGCTGTTGTTACTGATAATAATGCTTTAAATAAAAAAGCCATGTCATTTTTTACGGAACCATCTTCAATTTCAAATGAGTACCCCCATCCCTATAATGCAGCAAGGCCACTTTTTTACATAATAGATGCAGTTCATGATATCAAAAACATTAGGAATAATTGGATTAACCCATCGAGATATAAAATAAAAGGAGGCGCTATCACCGTTTGAATAATACAATAGAAAACGGTATCGGTATGCGTGACCACGGCACAAAGAGAACCGGTATGATATTGCGCACCGCCAGCAGCTCGACGAACGACGCGGTGACGTCACTGCGGAGCAACGCGCGTATTTACAATATTATGTTACCTTTGTGGTACGAAAATTGACGTAAGTTAGATTTCAACATAACCCAAACTACCGAACTGTGAGACTGAATGATAAAGATAAAGATTTAATTTGATGAATTAGGTAGCATTCATGATAATTGATACTTCTGCTTGTACTTTATTGCTTGAATAAAATAGGATGCCAATGATTTCAAGTACATTCTTTATGTACACATATAACTTAAAATTTCTACTACATTTGATCCTGTAAATTATATAGTGAAACTTCTGGAAAATTGTATTTATTTTCTATTTACATTGGTAAATTTATGCATTTTTTAAATAATTTTCTCTTACAATTTTGAAAGCTTATCAGCCTATTTAAGTCGCGAAGTCTAATGTAACTTCTAGTACGACTTAAACAGATTATTACTTCATAAGGAATTTTGGAATTTTCTCCCAATTTTGACAAAGTATTTTCAGTAACTTTTTTAAATATCATTTTATCTTTTGAAAGTGATGCCCCATGAAATTTGCAAAATTCCGTATCAAGTATTCTTGCCGCATTTAAAAGATCCTCGTTGGGATTCAAAACGCCACCCCTCGAAATGAAATGCAACCATTCATGAGATCCTAAGTCTGCATTCATTGTGCTAGAGCTTAAGTTGTATTTGTTTCAAAATATATAGGCAACATACCTAGCTATATATTTTAGAGGTTCATTGTTGATTTGTTCCTTGCTTTCAAACTGATCTAATATGTCAAAATTTATATCTTCATTATTCTGGTAAACTTATTTCAGGAAAGTACCCCTCAACGAATGAATCTTGATCAAAATGATCTTCTTGTTCAGTCGCAGGGGTTTCAATAATTTGGTATAAACCCTTAAACAAATCTTGTCTTCTCGCTTGCCGGCAATAATCCATTTTGCAGGAAATATCTTATATTACTACCTTTCGTTGTTCTGCTATAGTTATTGCATTTCTACTGCACAACCAGGCATTGTAAACAAAAGTGAATATATAGGTTTTTACTAGAAACACTACATCATCCGATGTCTACAAAGCTAATACATGGCACTAATATAACGACGCTTACGCGGCATAGGAACGTGCTCCGCAGTTACGTCATGCGCGAGCGACTTCTATTTTCGTTTGCCGGAATAGCATACCGGTTCTCTTTGTGCCGTGTGCGTGACATAAGTGTAGGAACAATATGGCTACTTTATCAGAGACGAACTAAGTAGATTTCTTTATAGTTTTTGAACTGAATACTTCTTTGGTTTTCATGAGAGTAAAAATTGGTTAAAACGTTTCGGAACCGGTTTAGATGACTAAAATAAGTTGAGACTAAGTGAAATTAACCGAAAGTTGAATCGACGACTAACCAATCTAACCAAATCTATTAAAATTGATTATAACGTATCGGAACCGGTTTAAATGACTAAAATAAGGTGCGACTAAGTGAAACTAATCGAAAGTTGAACCGACGGCTAACTCAAACTAACCTAAATCTATTAAATTTGATTACAACGTCCTATCGGAACTTGCTCAAATAAGTAAAATAAGTGGAGACTAAGTGAAATTAACCGATAGTTGAATCGACGACTAACCCAAAGAAACAATATGTATTAAAATTGATTATAACGTATAGGAACGGGTTTAAATGAATAAAATATGATGAGACTAAGTGAAACTAATCAAAAGTTGAATCGGTGGCTAACCCAAACTAACCAAATCTATTAAAATTGATTATAGCGTATCGGAATCGGTTTAAATGACTAAAATAAGGTGAGACTAAGTCAAACTAATCGAAAGGTTAATCGACGGCTAACCCAAACTAACGAAATCTATTAAAATTGATTACAACGTATCGGAACCGGTTTAAATGACTAAAATAAGGTGAGACTAAGTGAAACTAATCAAAAGTTGAATCCGCGGCTAACCCAAACTAACCAAATCTATTAAATTTGATTATAACGTATCGGAAGCCGCTCAAGTAAGTAAAATACGTCGAGACTAAGTGAAACTAACCGAAAGTTGATTAGACGACTAACCAAAACTAACCAAATCTATTAAAATTGATTATAACGTATCGGAATCGGCTCAAATAAGTAAAATAAATTGAGACTCGATAAAGAAGTATTCACTTCTGTCACGTGTACTGTGCTACTCGCGACTTTTTTTTTATTCTTAGTTTTGAATTATTTCAATTTAAAATATCACAAACGCAAAAATCGAGACGACCTGAAAGCCTTCGTTATTTAGTTTGGGTTAGCTAATCTAAAAGTTATACATAATAATAAGTGTTTACAATTAACCATTAGCAACTGTTCCATTATTAAAGATACAAATATGTTTAAATTATAGAACGAAAAAGTAGCGTGGAACACGTTTGAAATTCGTTTTTCACATTTGTATGACTTTATAACACCAAACTGTCCCACTCCTGTGAAAAGTACTATTTTCAGCACTTGTTACACGTTATTTTATGCAGACTAATTTAAGTGGACAACTGTAGAAAAAAACAAATGAATATATATAAATGTTATTTAATTATTGTCCTTTAAACAATACATCTCGCAATACATTCTTGTTACTTTGGTGTCTTATACTTGTTTCTTTACTTTGCTTACTTTTACTTAAATAAATTATTTTAATATTTAAGTACCTTTCAATGACACTTTTGATCAACAAAATTCTGTGACTGTCAAATACAGACTGGTCGAAACTATGTGTAACTAAATTAGAAAAGGTATTTGAAAATACAAATTCCCTAAAAATAGAATTCAAACTAATATTTAAAATATCTTTGGATGGATAATGCAGCCCTTTTTTATTTTTAATATCTATGAAGGAATATAGAAAACAGTCTCTGGTATCGCTGCTTAAAGATTTTACACACTCTTCGCATACAATTTTGATTTTTAAATAATGCACAATATATCCTGCAATATAAGTAATAATATATTTTGCATATGGTGACATTGGATCGAGCAAATAATCATGATCATTTTTAATTATTTCGGAATAATAATTATGAGTATGAAGGTTGACACCATAGACAGAATGTTCTGTGAAAGTTATATTTATATTATGAACAGAGCTAATTTTCAATATGCTTAAGTTTTCCAATGGTATACAATTTCCTCGGAAGCTCTCACCAACTTCAACATGAACAAACATCTTCTTATATGCCGATTTAAATTGGCGGGCGGTAGGGTTATTATTATGGTCTCCGTGAGATCTAATCGAACAAAAAAATAATTTTAAATTTTCTTGCGAAAATTTGTACATTGGTAAGAATTTCAAATCTTCTTTTTTATCAACTAAATTTTCAAATAATACTTTAGTACTATAAATACAAATTTTTAATCCTAAAAAGCCTGTATACCTATCACTTTTTAGTAGCAAGGAACCATTAACAGTAATATGGGTTTTCAAATTACTTAACTATATATGTATCAGCTAAATCTAAAAAGTCGTTAATAACATGAAAGTTGGTTTTTGATAAAGGTTTCTTAAAACTCTATTGTAATAGGTTCCTAGAATTTGAAACATCAAACAAACTGTTCATTAACCTAGTGAATTCCACTGTTGCTTCCACATCTGTAAAATCTTCTATGTCTAATTTGTCTTTGCAAAATTGTAAGGCTACCGCCAAACTCTCACTAAAAAGCTGTGTTGCAAATGGACTTTAATTTTCTTAAAGCCAGATGAAAATATTCCTTTGTTGCAAATTATGCAGTTGTTGATAATACCTCCACTCAATTAACTTATTGTCTTTATTAAGAAATGAGTACTTCTCTCCTAATGTATTTCGTACTAATTTTATCATATGTGAAGGATCTAAAAATACTACTACTTCTTCATCACATGACGGATGCTTAAAGCTGGTCTTTAAGGCAGCTGACAACCCAGTCGCTTTGCCATTGTTAAATTCGTAGGAGCTCCATCAAAAGTTAAACTAATAACATGAACTCCAGCTTCATGACATTTTCTCAGACCTTCAAAAACCAAGCCTTTTTTCTGATCAGCATTTATGGGAATTTTCCAGTTTCCATTGACACAATTTAAAAGAAACACCAAGGCATCTTTGGCAATAGTAGTCTCTTTAGACCCAGTGCCCATGTCTACATAACCATATGTTTTTTTTTTTGGCTTGTTACCCATTCCTCATGTTGTCGGATTGCCATCTCATCCATTATAAGCGAACATATCACATTGTTGGGAAAAGAAGCCGTTTTCAACCTTAGTGCCTCAAACGCCTCTTTAGTAAACCCGGGTAGTCCATTGACGCTTTGATACCACCTACTAAGGGTTCTAGTGTGAGGCAGACAGGTATTAAATGTCCTGCGAACATACTTATATGCAGCTGGGGAGTAATAGTGTAATGTCAGAGCAAAAACCTTAAGATCCTCTGAATATTCGTTTGGTAGGTACTTTTTCAAAGTTTTTTTGGATTGGCGAAGGTACAGTTCCTGAGGTCCTCCAAGTCTTGAAATCAAGTTTAAATTCTCTTCCTCCATTTTTTTTTTGTCTCAAATCATTAAAAATGGTTTTCATATTTGAAATGCGTTTATCTCTATGAGCCAACTTTCTTCTTAATAAAACTAGTTTTCGCTTCCTCCGAGCACTTACCATTTCTATATGATGAAGTTTCTTTAACAACTTTTTCTTTCTCGGTGTAATCTCAGAGCAATTATAGTTTGCAAAAGAAGGCCTTCTTAACGATGACGGTGTATACATTGGTCTTGTACTATCATCGCTAAGATAATCTTCTTCGGTATTGGGATGAATACACACATCAGAGGCTAAAGATATTCCTTGGGATGTACTAGCTGATGGTTCACCACTAACCTCTGCTGGCTTTATCAATACATGGGACAAAATTCTTATTTTGGAAGGTATTGGGCATTCTTCCTATAACAAAAACCGCTGCCGATTAAACTGTTCTAATGCCCCATAAAGAAATCCCCGGATTCGGACAGTCGATAGTCTGTCGCCTTACCGACTAGACCACCTGAGACAACGATAACTGACTGTTATTTCTAGTATTGCTTTTTTATATAGGTCAACAGTGATTTCTATGATATTTTAAGAATAATAGTTTATATTCTAAAGACAATATTTCTCCAAATTAATTGGGCAATAAAATTTATATGAAAAATGTTCTTTTTAATAATTTCGTCAAAAAATCATAATTTTATGAGTTTTTAAAAAATTTTGTTGCGCCAAAAATCAAACATCCGTTTAACGGATTTGGCTCATCTTCCAACTTGATCTATACCTATTTGGTAGACAGCCATTTATGCTTAAAATTTGAGATCAGCGGTTCAAAAGATTTCGAGGAAACAGACACACACGGGTCTTAAAACGAGTAAGAACGCAAAAAAAATGTTTCGATTTTTGGGACGAACACTAAGCTTCCCATATAATATTAGATCTATGGGAAAGCAAAAGAAACCAAATATTAATATTTATATACTGCAATAACAAGTAGATCGTTAGATAGGCAATTTAAAAAAAAATAAGGAAAATATCAACCTATGATGTCGCCGAGAGGAGATGTTGTTACCTCTTACCTCTTATACTATTTCAAAATAAGTGTCAACAGTAATATGCCGATAGCGGAGATTTCTCATCGAAAAGACCGTCGATTTGAAACGAGCAAAATATTTTCAATCTAAAAAGACCCCGAGGTCTTTTCTTTGATTGTAATAGAAAATTTGTCGAATAGACATTATTTTGAAAATTGCATTTTTGAGTTTTACATCGATGGGATTCGATAAGGCGGTGAAGAGGTATCTGTTATTGGACAATTTCACGAACTATTTGTTTACAAAAAGTGTATTTTTTATTTAAGAAGGGAAGTTAACAGCGATTTTAACACGTTCGCTGCCGGCTTCAAATTGGTAGCGACCCCCAATAACCGTACGATGCCTTTTAGGCTTTGATGGTCTGGGAGCTTTACTATCCATAATTCCTTGAGGAAAAATAATTTTCCAAAATCGGCCAAACAAAAACACGCGTTAGGCTATATTAAAACTGCCGCCAACAGCACAAGATTCCCCTTGAAACGCCAGCAGATTTCTACCCTGGTTAGCTCACTTATGCTCATGACCCATAAGTAGGGCCATCGGCCCTTGTTGATAGTAAGGATGACCCAAACGGGTGGTCACCGGCAGCGAACGTGTTAATACATCAAAAAGGCTAAATCATTAAATAACAATAATATGTAGGTTTTAAATAAATAAATGCCCTTTTTAAAATGGCGGATAATCTAGAAGTTGATCCGTTATACCTACTCGTTGCCCTAGCAACGGGATTCCTTTGTAAGAGTAAGATCCAGGCTACTTGATGAGACGCATTCGCGTTTCGCATTAGAAAATCATCTTAAAGTGTCAAACTTTGAATAGCATTTTTTAATTCTAATACGAGTTATATGCGGTAATTATGATTTTGAAATGTATAGTTACGTAATACTTCAAAAACGACGGGTCTTTTCGTTTTGGTCACTTCACCGCGTCTTATCGAAAAACACCCCGTTACCTAGGGAACCGAGGATTTTGATTGGTTTGTTAAATGTGAGTGAAATTATCGGAAGTAATTGCACAAGTGCATCAAAATTACCGATAATTTTGCATGACAGCGTGTTGTCTAAAAACTGCATGAGTTCATTTTCATGTTTTGGAGAAAGAGCCCGACACCGAAGGTGGAGGGCTCTTTTTCCAAACTATGAAAATGACCGAATGCAGTTTTTCTAAGACAACACGCTCGAATGCAAAATTATCTGGTTATTTTGATGCACGAGTGTAATTCGGGGGAATATTTCCCGAATAAGGACATGGTTTAAAAAAATACATTTTAATTCTTTTTTTTAATACAAAAACATACATGTAACTGTAAACAAAGTAAAGAGACGAAAAAATACGATTTTTTTAATCCGAAATGAGACATTTTAATAGGTAATATATATTCACTTGACTTTGACGTTATTTATAAATTGTCGCTGTCATCGTAAGTTTACAATGGAATTACTATAGATACGTACGATGCAATTATCGCTGTGCTCTTTCGGTTTCTACAATGCAATTATCGCTGTAATTTTCCGAGAATTGCACTCCTCTAATGGGATTTTTTTATACATGAGGGAAATATTCGGAAATAATTGCACAAGTGCATCAAAATTACCGATAATTTTGCATGACAGCATGTTGTCTAAAAACTGCATGAGTTCATTTTCATATTTTGGAGAAAGAGCCCGACACCGAAGGTGGAGGGCTCTTTTTCTAAAATATGAAAATGACCGAATGCAGTTTTTCTAAGACAACATGCTCGAATGCAAAATTATCTGGTTATTTTGATGCATGAGTGTAATTCGAGGGAATATTTCCCGAATAAGGACATGATTTAAAAAAAAAACATTTTTATTCCTTTTTTAATACAGAAACGTACATGTAACTGTAAACAAAGCAAAGAGACGCAAAAATACGATTTTTTTTTAATACGAAACGAGACATTTTTAATAATATATATTCACTTGACATTGACGTTATTTATAAATTGTCGCTGTCATCGTAAGTTTACAATGGAATTACCATAGATACGTACGATGCAATTATCGCTGTGCTCTTTCGGTTTCTACAGTGCAATTATCGCTGTAATTTTCCCAGAATTGCACTTCTCTAATGGGATTTTTTATACATGAGGGAAATATTCGTAAGTAATTGCACAAGTGCATCAAAATTACCGATAATTTTGCATGACAGCGTGTTGTCTAAAAACTGCATGAGTTCATTTTCATATTTTGGAGAAAGAGCCCGACACCGAAGGTGGAGGGCTCTTTTTCCAAAATATGAAAATGACCGAATGCAGTTTTTCTAAGACAACATTCCCGAATGCAAAATTATCTGGTTATTTTGATGCACGAGTGTAATTCGGGGGAATATTTCCCGAATAAGGACATGGTTTTAAAAAATACATTTTTATTCTTTTTTTTAATACAAAAACGTACATGTAACTGCAAACAAAGTAAAGAGACACAAAAATATGATTTTTTTAAAATCCGAAACGAGGCATTTTTAATACTTAATATATATTCACTTGACTTTGACGTTATTTATAAATGCTCTCATCGTAATTTTACAATGGAATTACCATAGATACGTACGATGCAATTATCGCTGTGCTCTTTCGGTTTCTACAGTGCAATTATCGCTGTAATTTTCCGAGAACTGCACTCCTCTAATGGGATTTTTTATACATGAGGGAAATATTCGCATTAACGAGCAATAATACGTTAATTCTTATAAAATAGAATACTGTCAAAGTCAAAAATGCTTTATTATCATAGAATATTTTACAATTCTGTCGACAAAGCTTAAATTATAACTAAATTAACAAAGACCTACTTAATTAAAAGAGAATATTAAAATGTAATTAAGTCATCTATAAAAATGTGGTGTTCAATCAAACGTTAAAAAAGTAAAACAAGCATTAAAAGTGTTACACAGTTATAGGACATACACCACCTACATACAATATATTAGTATATCTAGTTTACATCAACTTACATCTATAAGATACAAGTTTACAACACATACATACATCTACTTAAAGGGAGACAATCCTTCCCCATAATGCATTACTGAGTGCTGAAGTGTGAGGGAGAAAAGGGGGAGGAAGAAAATAAAAATAAAAAAAAACCTGACTGCTGAGAGATCAAAACCTATCCTCGAAAAACTCATTTACAGTATAATATGACTTACTCAAGAGAATATATTTAAGTTTCCACTTAAAATCTGCAAAAGAATTAGCTTCCCTTAATGTTCTTGGAATATGATTATACATCTTCCTGGCATTATATATTATTGAGTTTTTTATGAATGTTGTGTGTGGTATAGGTGTTGGTAAACATCCTCTCTGCCTTGTGTTATTTGCTGTGAGTACTAGATGTGCAGACCTTTTATACAGCAAACAACATGTCTCAAAGATGAACAGAGATGGCAAAGTCAACAACTTGTGTTTTTTAAATAGGGGTTTGCAGGATTCCCTTGGATCTGCACCACACATTCTTCTGACAGCTCTTTTTTGCAAAACAAACACTGAATGAAACAGGCCCTGGCAGGCGCAACCCCAAAACACTATCCCATACCGCAAATGAGACTCGATTAGAGCGAAGTAAGTCATACGGGCTGTTGCAAAATCCAGGTTTTTAGAGACTATGCTCAGTGCATAGCAGCCCGATGATAATTTACCTAATAGTTTTATGATGTGATTTTTAAAAGTCAAGTTTCTATCTATCAGCACACCAAGAAACTTTGATACATCACTACATGAAACTTCGTTACTATCCAAAATGACTGGTTCAGGCACACAATTAAAATGCATGATGTTTGTCTTAGAAAAGTTAAAGGATAACTGATTAGCATCGCACCAGCCCTTAATTTTTTGAACATCAGATTCTATGGTACGCATTAAGGTATCTGTGTTACGTTGTGTCCATAAAATTGTTGTGTCGTCTGCAAACAAAGTAATAAGTCCTTTTATGTCTGTGTTTACAATATCATTAATGTATATTAAAAATAGGATGGGTCCCAGTACCGATCCTTGTGGAACACCTGTCAAATTGTATTTAAGTCCTGAGTCAACATTTCCAACCCTCACAGTCTGCCGTCTGCCTGATAAATAAGACTCAAACCAAAGCAAAGAATTGCCTCTAAAACCGTAATGGTTCAACTTTTGCAGCAGCACTCTGTGATTCACACAATCAAAAGCTTTGGAGAGATCACAGAATACTGCCGCAGCAAAGTCTCCCTCATTCAGATGTATATATAGTTTGCTAAGAAAGTGAAAAACAGCATCTGAGGTATTTTTTTTCGATTGAAAGCCAAATTGATTGATGTTGAGTAGTTTTTTGCATGCCAAAAAAGATGTAACCCTATTCTTCACTAACCTTTCCACTATCTTGGAGAGTGTTGGTAGGAGGGCAATTGGCCGAAAGTGTTCTGCCCTGCTGGGATCATCACACTTAGGGATTGGAACAATTCTGGAAATCCTCAAACATTCAGGGAAGGTGCCTGTCAGAAAGGAATGGTTGATTGCCTCAGCGAGGCTAACTAGAACACAATCCGGTAAGTGCTGAAATATCCTCAGCGAAATTCCATCCCAGCCAGTGCTAGTCTTGTTTTTTATTTCCCCAAGTGCCTGTCTCAGTTCATACTGGTTTGTCGGAACAAGATAAAATGAATCAGAACACTTGTCTTTTAAGTGGTCAAGAGGATCAGATGCAGACTTTATATCCCTTGATAACACCTGTGACATATTACAAAAGAAGTCATTAAGAACTTCAGGATCGAGAGAATGCTTAGAGCTCTTTTGTTTAGTTTTTCCGCGGAGTTGGTTGACAATATTCCAGCATTCTCTTTGTTTATTTGAAGAACGAGTTAATCGGGATCGAAAATGATTCTTTTTCGATAATTCTATTACTCGTCTGTAGATTTTTCTATAGTTGTTAAAGTAGGCAATAAAAAAATCATTATTGATGTAGAATTTTCGGATAGTGTGAAGAGATCGTAAATTCTTGGATGCAATCTTTATTCCTTTGGTGACCCAAGGCTTCTCAGCCTTAGGTTTGATTTTCAGGTTCCTTATGGGAAAACATTTTTCAAAAATTGTGCTCAAAGAATTATGGAAGTCAGACAAGGTGAAGTGGCCAGTTAAAGACGTCCAATTAGTGTTTTGGCATTGTTGTGTAAGATTTGTAAAATTATGTTTGGAAAGAATTCTTCCCCGCCTCCTAGCACACCCAGTCTGCCTCCCACACTCACTCAAACAAATGCTAAAAAGTACAGCCTCATGGTCTGAAAGACCCGGATTCCTGACTGCACACTCACAGCCATCCTCATTTCCAGTGCAAACGTAGTCAATAATAGTTGACGAGAATTGTGAGATTCTTGTTGGCTGTTCAACATGCATTTTTAAGTCAAAGGACTTCAATAAGTTTGTTAATTCAATAGTACAAATATGGTCACTGTTTGCAAAGTTAATATTCAGATCGCCGGCCAGTACGATCCTGAATCCAGGGCTAAGCAATTCTAACAAAATATAAAGCCTTTCCACAAAAATCCGTTCACTACATGAAGGGGGACGATATATACAAATCACACAAATACTAAGCTTTGTGCTTACACACACAGAAAATTCAAACTCCGTCTCAACCAATAAATGATCACAAGAAGCTAGCGATTTAAACTTGTATTCTTCAATTACCTCTGTTTTAATAAATATTATTGTGCCTCCATGTTGGGCCTTTTTTCTACAAAAGGATGTTAATAGGGTATACTTATCTAAAAATACAATTTCATTCACCCTTAACCAATGCTCTGTTATAAGGATTAAATCAGGAAAGTTGCATGAATGTAAGAAGATGAAAAGTTCATCTGTTTTGTTTCTAAGTGATTGTATGTTTAAAAGCACAAAGCTTACTCGTGGGCCGTCTAGCCTAAAAAAGTATTATTACCTACTCTACTCAAATCTAAACTGTGTTTTGGAGAATTCCGTTGTAGATCTTCTTTCTCTGGGCTCTGTAGGTCGACATCAAACAGGTTCATTCCACGGAGTGCATTAGATGGATGTGGGAAGCCCCCTGGAAAGGTTGAGATTCTCGGAAACCATGTGTCCTTTCTCCCCAAAAGCCCTTCTAGCCGTTCTTGAAAAGGTAGCTCACTTACAGCATTGCTTATAGATCTGTTGAGATATTCAGCGCTAAGAAATTGAATGAGATTTCTTTTGAAATAGTATGATTCCATTGGATCTACTCGAAATACATTTGCACTTGACATGAATCTATTTGGAGAGATGTAGACAGCGTTGCTATTTGTACGGTGCAGATGTTTTTTGACCTTAAGGTTGAAGTCATATATTGCTTGTTGTTGCTTGAATGACTTAGTGGAATCCCAAACTCCAACTATTAATAAGTTAGTTTCTGAATAGGGAGAAATTAAGCTCTCCAGAGGCACCCTCCTGTGAGCATCTCTCTCAGCACTACGAGGGTCCATAAATAATAATACAAAGTCATTTTTCGAAAAGTGTTCGCTCAAGCAGTAGCCCTTCTTTGCTAGGTTCTCAAAGCTAATAGGCCTAAAAAAAGATTGACAATTAACATCAAATGTAAGCCTTTCTTTGCATTTCAGAAGCCCTGGAACATTCTTCACACTTGATAGGCTACCCATTATTAAAATGCGCTTGTTAGTGAAAGACCTAGACAGCTGGCCACCGGAAGGTTGCACTCTTTCATTGCGACGAGTAGCAATCGCATTTTTGTGATTCAGCGTACATGTAACCCTAGTTTGAACCCCAATTTGCTTATTGCATTTGGCCTTCAATTCGGGGCTTGTTTGTGTACCTAACGATTCAGTGCTTGCCATTTTTAGTTCTGATGCTAGTGATGAAGAGAAATCGTCCAAAGTTTGGACGTTAGTTTCTGCATACTGAATCTTAGTAGTTTGCGTTGCCACAGCATTTACATTGAGAGTGTTCTCCATTATACTGGAAGTAGCATCTGTCTGGGAGCATCCGGTCTTTGTAGAAATATACGTATGGGTCCATTTTTCACAGGTTGATGCATGCGTCTGAGTTTCATTATCAGCTCGCTGTATGTCCTTGCATCTCATTAATTCAAGATTCTGTTCTTCAATCTTATCCTGGAGATTGGCAATTTGTTCTTCATACCCATTCACTTGTGTTATCAGCTCACTTTCTCTAGTTGAATAATCTTCCTGATAAGCCTGGGAATTCCTCTTTAAACGGGCAATGTATTGATTCTTTTGATACAACTCTGTCTTTAATTCCTTCACAAGAATTTGCAATGTATCAATCGTCCCATTTTTCTCAGTTTCTAAGGCTTCCCGACAGGCTGTAGAGCAACAAATAAAATTTTCTGAGATAATCTGATAATTTTTTGTCCGTTTGCAGCAGCTAGGATGAAAGACGTTGTTACATACTATGCAGATCCAATTGTTGTTTGGTTTGTTCCTACAACATTTAAAAGCTTCTGCCATTTTCCAGCGACCATGTATGCGACGTGCAGTCAATTCAGTTGATTATTTATCGATGTAAAACATGTACTATCGTGCGGCATGCGAAAACTCTCCCAACGCAAAAAGAATGCTTAACATGCAAATTATTATCACCAATGCTTTTTACAATAATGGAATTTCTATTGTTCTCTATTGATGGAAAGGATTTTAACAGTAGGCCTCTGGGTTTTAGCTAATAATTCTTACAGTCTTAAACCTGCTTACTGGAAAAGTGCGGCATTAATTAGGCTTTAAAAAAACACACACAATGATATACAACACTACTAATTGATTGTTAGATTTAGCACACATAGCAAACAAAAAAACGACGGACAGAATTCACACGTGTAAACGAGACGTGTAGGTTTTACACAACCGAAGATAATATCTAGTTTAACGTAGGCACGGCGTCAAACTTTAAACGAACGTAACACTGGGATGTTTTATCGAAACAATCTCCAGAAAAATGTTTGAAACAGAGCACACTATACTTTGATGGCTGCCAATTTGCTCTATTTACAAATTTCACCCACGCTTCATGACGTCATTGACGTGCTGCAGTTTTAGGAAACCTACGTTTAAAAAAAAGTAAATGCCATTAGGTCATTATCATCAAAAAAACTTTGTTCTTTAAACACTTACTATTGTTAAAAATTTAATAACTGTGTTAGCAAAAAATGTTAAAATTACTGAAATAGTGAAAATAAATTGCCTATGATGTCAACTTAGAACAGGTAACTCATGTACATTTGAAGAAAAAAACAGTGTTCTTAATGCACGCCAAAAAATTACTTTAAGTACGGCTCTGTTTCTTGTTCATACTGACCTATGAAACGTTATTCCCGTAGATCTCTTCTTGTCTACACCGTCTCTGCTACCACAACTGCGCATAGCACAAGACACCATAATGATTTACTTAAAACTAACACAAATATCACAATTATCTTTAAAAAAACACAATTTAAGCGGATAAAAACCTCACTTTCGATGCGATGACAGAAGTGTAGTAACAATATGGCGGCAGGGAACATACGAGGGTCACGTAATGTCGCCTCCTTTGTTATTTTATCTCGATGGATTAACCAAAAACCAGACCTGTCTGATTTTGACACACTTGGCGAGGAGCCTGCACAAGAAGGCATAATTAGGATTTCTTCTTTCAATGCACTGAAGGAATTGCATCTAAAGGAGAAAGACCAATTAATAAAATATGGCCATACTTTGAATTTGAAATCTTTGTATCCATCATCATTAGAACGCCAGAATGTAAAGTTGGTTTTAAACATTTTTAATCATAGTGTGGTTGCAGCATTAAAACAACTGGACCCAAAAATATCACTTACAAGCTATGAAGACACTGCTGTATTT
>JAEQML010061175.1:0-26088 GCA_016904865.1 Pissodes strobi | reverse complement strand
GTTTAAATGGGAAGGCGCCATCCTTTCATATTAGTTTATCATTCTTGACATTCACCGACACCGGTCTAAGCAAGGCCACCTACGACCGTCGTCTAAGCCGCCTTGCGAACCCATTTATCTTTAATAATAATTAGATATTATTACTATTAAAAAGAGATGTTTTGCATTAATTTGTCGACATTTGAAGAAAAAACAGCATATTTTATTTGGAGGAAAAGTTACTTTTCATGGCTTGCTCTCTATTACCAGCCTCACTCCGTTCGGCTGTTAAACACGAGCGCGCCATGAAAAGTATCACTTTTCCTCCATATAAAATAATATACTATTGTTCTAGAAATGTTATTAGCCTGTTATAAACTGCCTTCTCTATAATTTTTGTTATGGTGTTTATCAAAGATGTGGAACGGTAGTTAGCTATATCGTCATATATCCTTTTTTTGAAAATAGGGATCACCTTTGAGAGGTTTAACTGATCCGGGAAATGATCCTCTTGAAACGTACGCTTAAACTACTGATTCCCAACAAAGAAATAAATTCTCTTTTCTGAAATTCTTTTTGATCAAAATTTACGCCAAATATCCTGCATTTTATGAAAGCCTTGCTTAAAATAAGAACGTATTTATTTCTGG
Source organism: Pissodes strobi (assembly GCA_016904865.1). Classification (NCBI taxonomy): domain Eukaryota; kingdom Metazoa; phylum Arthropoda; class Insecta; order Coleoptera; family Curculionidae; genus Pissodes; species Pissodes strobi. The sequence continues at coordinate 25,459 of JAEQML010061175.1, read as the reverse complement.
TAATTCCGTCTAAACTATTTCATAACATAATTTAGCCTGCGTCACGCCAAAATATTCTGGTAGTCAGGCCGTTCTGGAAAACTCCCAGAAAAGTCTTATCTAATATCTTTAAATATTCATGATTTGTTATTCAATTTTAGTTACTGAATGCAGTAGGGCAAGTCAGGAATGCTGTGCAGATCAATCCCGAATTGCCTCCTCTTCCAGATATTAATAATCTTCATATAGGTAAGTCTTGCCATTTAATCCTACACATAAGTTTCTTAACTTTAGATAAATGCATATTAATTTTTGCCAAGAGATATTGTATAAATATAGTTAAATATTGTAAATTGGATTGTTATAGGCAAGTTAATGTGTGACTTAAAACTATTAATTTTCTATTCCTCATACTGATGTTTTGACGTTGTATATTGGTTATATCCATTTGGGCATAGCTGTGGCGTCATTTATATATTACATCCTTTGACAGTAGGTATCTCAACGAGCTTTTCGACAAACCCACATTTAATGCCATTTTGTTTAGCTGTACTAGAGATGATTGTAATAGAAGAAATGAACGGTTACAATTGCATAGGTACACTTTTTTGGTAAATTACACTAAGGATTCTTTAAGCGAAATAAATGTTCGAATCGAATTATTGTTGGCATTAGCCTAGACGAGGGCAAATTCCTGTAAAATGTACTAAATGTAGGATATCCTATTCATAAGGGTATCAACTGCCAAAAGAAGTTGGTAATTTTGATATGAATAACTTAACTAGATCCTAAAATTAGATCCAAGGCTATCATTAATGTATCATATAGCCTGTAACCAATGCTGGAATTGACTAGGTTTAAAGAATTCTTATTAGCTACATATCAAGGAAAAAATTTGGACGTTTAATAACGAACGAGGGATCTGGATTTCAAATTATAATCTATTTCGTAGAGAGCATCAGTTGTTATACTCTGAGGTTATTAAAAAGTACTTGACGCACACTTGAGAGTACTGAGCTTTTTATTAGCAAAACACAGGAAACAACTTACACTTTACCTATGTAATTGCATAACTATTGATTCTTTATATTTGCAAGTATCTGAGTCGCAATTAGATAAAGTCAAATGTCGGTTCTATGAACCGAGACGTCTTCAGACAGCTTTTGCTTGTATCAGCGTGAGTTTTAAGCAGCTCCATATCTGAGACTGATTTTATTTGCAATTTTTTATTCCCATGTAAATTATACAACATTTTTATACCTAGAGCATATTTTTCGTGCCGCTTGTCAGTCTAATAAATAGGCAGGTGATTAATACTAATACTATTTACTCATATAGGTGTATTTATGTAGATAACACACTCTTACTTACCCATGTTTTCTAATATTTTTCAGAGCCAACGCCAAATCAATACTTTGTAGAAAAAGGTATTATGGGTTTGCTTTACTACTACTCTTTCACTCTAAGCTTAGGTGTGAAGGATAGGGAAAAATCGTATTTTCTGCTCAAGAAATGCTAAATCGATATGCCGCAGTTTTCCCTATCCTATCTGGTAAAGCATGCTAGAAAATCAGTCCCCAAACTCTTAAAGTCAAATGTATCAGCTTTTGAGCTGAATAAAGAGATAACTTGTAAGCGTCATATATGAGACGTATTCTAGCGTGTTTTAAATATACTTCTAATTTTGTATATCGTTAACCTTCTTTTTTAATACTATGTAAATTTCAGCACTTATTTTTTGCTATTTGTAGACTAAAAAATGTAGCTTAATTTTAATTTTTAACTCACGCTGTTTTGGGAGACTAAAAGTAGGTATTTTTGTTATTCTTAAAAGCTTATAGGACAAAACATTGGCCCTGTTTCCAAGTTTGCTCATTGCGCTTAATGCACTTAAAGGCGTTTCGACCTCGCATTGTGGCTTGATGCTTAAAGTTTAAAATTCACTCACTGGAGGGCCAAAATCCTCAAATTTTCCGATACTTAATGGCAATATCAAACAACCTTTATTTTCAATTTTTCTTACGAAAGTGTGAAGTCATTGAGGAGAGAGCCCCAGCGACTCATGCACCTAAACGCTTTTTGCACATTGGCAACTAACGGGGAACAGGGCCTTTGCTATGATTTATTAGATATTCATGTAATGTGTTAAAAACCTACTTTTAGTGTCCCTTTAATATAATAATTGTAGTTGGGGCATCACTGAGAGACACACCAACACCAGGAACCGAATTTTACGGGGGCCAGTACAGCCCCTCGCAACACTACGGAAGGCCTGTTAGCCCCCTACCTAAATGGGCTAGAGGTACTTAGTTATTTTATTTCAGAAGGCATCCTTTTAGGTAGCTCTCATAAATAGTATCATCTCGAATGTGACAACATTATAGTAGTGTCATTCATAATGATCCGACTTAATTATTTTGTTTTGAAGAGTTTGCATCAAAATAAGTGTTGATAAGTAAATATGGAAAAGAGTATTAGTCTTGGCTACAGCAAATTTATTATGACCTATTATTTAGGATATTAAAGCTATAGCATATTCCTGCCTCGACCGTTGTTGTGGTAGGACGGATAAAGTGTTCTCCGTTAACGAGCACTACGTGTTTCTTTCTATTCGAATATCGTGTTTTGCGTTATTATTTTCTTGGTATGATTTCGTTTCTTGCGACCTAAAGTACTGATAACGGAACTCGGGCAAAAAGCATCTTTGCGCGTTTTTCTAGCCGATATCTCGGATCTGTGATTTTTGAATTCCTGTGTAAATAGTTTAATTAAACACCTGTAAATATTGTATTATATAGCTTATATATAGTTGTAAAATCACTAAATCGGGGTCGGATCCCCGACGCTTACTCTCTGAAATGAGCGAGTCAGAATTTGACGACTCGAATTCACTTAAATCTCTGGACCCCAGGGGCGAAACTCTAGACGAGGCCTCCTTAAAACGCGTGCGAGTAACACAACACCGTTTAGATAGGAATAAAGACTCGTGCCCTGAATGCCGTACGCTAGTAGTGCCACTTAACTCTGTTAGCCATAAGACAACCGCCGAGGTGTATCTAGCCCTCAATAAGGGAGTAGAGCACCTCAAACTCAAGCATAATTCTAATCCTAAAAGGAAAGAGGCCAAACCTCGAATCGATACAGGCCGGGAGCCTTTAAAGGGCCCTAAACGAAACCCAGACACTCATGTAGAGCTCGAAAACAAACATACGTCGCCTCCTGCAAAGGATACCCCCCCAAAAGCCTCATACATTTCTATCATAACCGAAAGCGAGAGGCCTGAGCAAACCAACGTCCCTATCCAAATGGAGACTGACAGCGCTGTGTTCAAGACCCCATATAAAACACTGCCCTTTGGCAAAAATGTAAAGATAACGAGATTGGACAAGGGTTTACCCCCACCCCTGCCTTTGAGTAACTCTTTTGAGGCACTCAGCGACCTGGAAGAGGATGGAAGCAGCGCAAAGTCAATACCTAAAAAGTCAACAAAAACAGGGAACCCCTCCCAAAAGAAGGACTCAATCAAGAACAAAAAGGCACTTCCACCCCCAGTAGTCCTACAGGGAAAGATCACGAACCATAAAACCCGCAGGGCTGATATGAAGCAAATGAAGATAACCAACTATACTATTAAATACACCAAATATTCAACTATAATCTACACAGAAAACGAAAGAGACTGGACAACAGTAAAGAGGATGATGGATGACAACAGACTACCCTATCATACCTATGCAAATAAGACTCAGAAAACAAAAGCCTATGTTCTGAGAGGCCTAGACGGAGACATTCCATTGGCAGAGATAAAAGAAGATCTCACAGATTCATATAACATCGACGTAGTCAATATTTACCTAATGAAGAAGACGAAAGTGCCACTCTACTTAGTTGTCCTTGACTCACAAACTTCCTTACGAAAGTTACAACAGGAATTTAAATTCTTGTTAAACATAAAGGTTTCTTGGGAATATCGTAAATCCGACAAAATCGTTACACAATGCAAAAGGTGCCAAGGCTATGGCCATTCGTCAACGTACTGTCGAAAGGACGTGCGTTGTAGTAAATGTAGTTTGTCACATGAAATTACCTCATGTGAGTCAAATCAAATCAAATGCGTGAACTGCGGAGGGCCGCACAGATCAATAGACACTAGCTGCCCGGTCTATATTTTTAAAATAGACCAAATTAAAGAAAATCAACAAAAAAGGAACCCTAAACAGAGACAAACATACAAACCTGCTCCTCTGCCCGTCAAGCCGGCCTGGCGGGGGCAGAAAGGCGAAGAGAACGAGGGCCGGGGTAAAAATGCAACCAAGGACGCGCCAAGAGCAACCCGAGAAGACCAGAAGGCCATATACGATAAAAATTTTCCAAACACCTTGCAAAACAGGGCCACGCAACATGAGAGTACTAACCAACCAAACCCGGTAAGCGATCATGCTATAACTAATAATACAATTACGAACATAAACCGCCTTTCAAGTGTTGTTAACGAAATTAACTCTTTAATAAATCTAAATGAATTATTTTTTGCCCTGGATGAATATGCTTCCATGCTTAGAGAATGCAACGGCGACAAACAACTCTTAATTCAAGCTTCACTGCGATTTTTCGCAGTAGAGATGCATAAGTATAACATTCAGGGCAACTAATGGTGCACATAAATGTTTCATATCGTTTCATGGAATTGTAATGGAATCAGGCAGAAGCTTGACGAATTTCGAAATTTTCTGTATAAATCCCAGCCCCAGGTTGTCTTTTTAAACGAAACGCGCCTAAATCATAACATAAACATCAAATTCCGCGGATACGCGGTCGAAAGATGTGACAGGCCGGACCGACCCGGGGGGGGGGCGTTGCTTGCTTGCTGCACAGGTCTCTCCGCTACAAAAGAAAAATGACATTGCGCACAGCAATAGAACATGTTAGCGTTGAACTAGAGGGGGGGCTGTGTATCAGTGGGGGATATGCAGCGAACGGTCCTCGCTATACACAGCAGGATTTCCTAGCCTTTTTGCAGCCAGGCTGCAAGTCGATCTTAATCGGTGATTTTAATGCAAATCACGTCAATCTTGGCGATAATTACACAAATTTTCATGGGCGCATTCTAGAATCAATACTAGAAGACAACCTGGAAATCCAGCTTCTACGCCCGAATACCCCCACTCATTATCCCTCTGATGCTCGCAGACGGCCCTCCTTCCTGGATGTGGCGATGACCCGGGGGATAAACAACAATAATGCACTCAGAGTGGTAAATGATCTTAACTCGGATCATTTGCCAGTCAGGTTGAGCCTATCAGCATTGAGGCCTGACAGGCGGCCGGCAGCCTATGCGACATACGTCTCATACAAAAACCTTGACTGGCAAGTGTTCCGACGGAGCATGAATGATATCACTCTTATCCCAAGACAAATCGACACTATCCAGGAACTAGAGCAAGAAGTGAGCACATTAACCACCAATATCCAGCGCGTACGTGACGCCCTATGTCCGGTAGTCAGGAAGAAACCATACGTGGAAACTCTTCCTGATGATATCCTAAACCTCATTAATTTCCGGAATCGACTTCGAAGCAGGTGGCAAAGGAATCGTAATGACATAGAAAAGCGGCGAATAGACGCGATCACCGGGCAGATTAAAACTAAAATCCGAGAACATAAAAGCTCAAAATGGATGCGCTTCGTGAATGAGCTCGGCACAGAGGATGGCTCTCTGTGGAAGCTCGCAAGGCAGGTCCGCGGTGCCCGAGCCGAATTCCCGGTGATTCATCATCGAGGCCGTGACATCCTTGATGATCAAGGAAAGGCTGAGGCATTCGCGGACTTCCTTGAGGGAGTCCATAGCAGCACGCCAGACACTGGCCATTGCACGCGCATATCACAGAGCGGTCCAATCTGTTCGGTGACCGCGCCTATCCTATACCGCCCACGGTATTCGAACGGATTCGAATCTCTCCTGGAGAGATCCGCAAAGTCCTGAGCCGCCTGCCTAAGAACAAGGCTCCGGGAATTGATACAATTCCTTATCTCCTACTTAAAAACCTTCCATCAAAAACCGTTATACAGTTAATGCATATCACGAATGCTATAATCCGTTTGCAGCACTTCCCTAATTCCTGGAAGGAAGCGAGGATAGTGCTGTTCCATAAGAGCGGCAAAGACCCGCATCAAACGGCCTCATATCGACCAATATCGCTCATGAGCACATTGAGCAAAGTTGTCGAGAAACTCCTGTTGCCGAGGTTTAGCAGGGCTGCCGAGAGCTTGGGTGTTCTCCAAAGGGAGCAATTCGGCTTTCGCGGTGGGCATAGCACCAATATGCTTGCCGCGAAAATCGTGTCGGACATTTATGAAGGCTTTAATAATCGGCATTGCACGGCCCTGCTACTTCTCGACATCGAGAGGGCGTTCGACAGGGTGTGGCACGGTGGACTGCTGCATAAGCTCTTCATTGAGCATTGCTTCCCAATGCATCTTGCAGCACTGGCCGGGTCATACCTTGCCGAGCGGAAATTCTCGGTAAAAATTGGCACCTCGGTATCATCTACAAGACCGCTGATTGCCGGCGTACCTCAGGGAACAGTGTTATCCCCGCTATTATTCAGCTATTACATAGCTGACCTCCCAAAAATCCCCGAAACCTCGTTAGCCCTTTATGCAGACGACACCGCCCTCTATTCCACTGCCCTCCAGGCGCAGACGGCCGTCGATAACCTAAGCAGACACATGGAGCAAATACTTGCTTTTTACGAAAAATGGAAGATCCGCCTAAATCCCAACAAGTCGGAACTTATCATTTTTACGCGAAAACGAACTAATAATGAAGCCGCCCCTTTAAACCGGAACGGCACAAACATCGCACCTAAAACACATGTCAAATATCTAGGGATAATCTTAGACTCTGGCCTAAGATTTCACAGACATATCGATCACGTTAAAAGCAAGAACTTTGTGCTTTCAAACAGTTTAAATATGCTAATAAGGCATAATTCATTTTTAAGTCCAACAAATAAGTTAATCATTTATCGGTCCGTGACTCGACCGACGCTTCTGTACGGCGCCCCAGTATGGAGCGCGGTCGCCGAGACACACCTCAAGAAAATTCAAATAATTCAAAACAAACATTTAAGAGCTGCATTCTCGGCTAATTGGTATACCCGCACGAGAGATCTACACGACTGGGCCGGGATCGAATACGTGCGAGAGCATATCGACCGCCTAGCGTGTAGATTTTTCACCCGGGAAATTCATGGCTCTGAGGTAACTACTAATATCGCAAACTCTCGGTATGACCCAGAGCGCCGGCCGAGACATGGACCGATACATGGAAAAACAACGCTGTTCTATATGGAGCAAAGACCTCCATAAATTATTAAATCAAACATTTATCAATTAATATAATTAAATCATGTCTTATAACCATAATTATATAGGTCCCAGAGACAACTAATACGAAGTGAACGTCACATAAAACAGAATGCGATTGCACCCTAACTAAGCGCGGCGGAAGCCGACATCACACGAACCTATTATAGCAGACACGCGACAGCCCAGTCGGCTGCGACCGGCGCCAGTCCAATTTAGGAACTCACATCACTACGTCGCTCCGCACTGCAGCATTGCCGTTGCATATTCAGTACGTACATATGCACCCACACAAGCTACTATAAATACAGTTAGACACCTATCGCCGAACAGCGCCCGGTTTGGGTTCAATCCGCTAACTATAATCGCTGACAAACTTTGCACTCGATACATATAGGATCATCACAATGAAGCTTAAGCCCGTCTTCAAGCTCAATGCACACGTGTACTGCGGACTGGACGCCTGCGCTTCCCTCTTCCCTCATACATTTTATAGCATCGTGGCGCCCTGCCTCTAACGATTCTATTACATTTTCCTCCCGCAACTGGCTAGTGTTTAAACCAGCCATTAAATGTAAATAGCACAAATGTATGCATGAAGAACGAATGTCAGTAACACATGAAGTATGAATGCTAATATAGAACAGTTCACTATAAAGTGCGACTGATTGTAAATAGTTATCTTAGTGGCGAATGTCACATTTCATCTATCACGCGGGCCTGGGCCCACAAATTGTGTATATATATGTGTGAATGAAGTATGAAAGATTGAATGGTGTATGACAGACTGTATATATGTACATATTAGATGTTTGTAACTGTCCTTAGCTTAAAAACACCAAAGAAACGAGAAATGGAGTTTTTCGATTAGTTTTCTCCATGTCACCCACCTGCGAAAGCCTATTACTTATCAAAATCCATTACACCATAATACAGCCTATCGGCAGCCAATACTTGAACACACTTGAAAGGCGTGCCTATGTAAGTAAGTTCCAAATAGCATGGTCGTGAAACTGCTGTTACAAAATGTAACGTACAACATCCATCCCCATTAGGGTAATTGACATGTTGCGTGGTCCCATAGATTAGCCCCTGTGGGCAAACTAGGTGTCTAAACACAACATATACATACTGTAATAGTTACATTAGACAGTAGAAGTAAGACATTATCAATTTGTAACGTTGAAAATAAATGATATATATATATATATATAAAGCTATAGCATATGTTATCAGTTTATTGGATTACTCGATGTTGAATTTATCTCCTAAAATACGTGCACAAGAGAGGAAAGGAACCGTTTCAAAGCTTTCAGATTTTCTGGATTTAAGGCGAGATTAAGGAATATTAAATTTTGAAATTAGGAGATGCTTTAATAATTTCACTCATTTCAAATTCATGTTTTTTTCTATTTCCTTTATAATCGGACAAAATACGATATCAATCAGTGTATTTCATCATTTGTCATTTGCTTTTGCTTCATTATAAAACAGTGTATCAGCTCCTCTCATGTAGTCCCAGGTTTATTCGAATTATCCCAAAACCCTTACATGTAGTTGCAGTTCTTGTTTGTTTAGGTGTACCATGAATAAATATCATTAAAGACACTGTCATACTCAAAACGCCTCGCTCCTCTTCAGCCTAGTTTGGATTACTTAGTTTTCCTTTTCTTGTTGTGTGATTGGTTTCTTCATGTATTGATTATATGAGCTACGGGGAGCACCCAGCAGATAGAACTCGTTGCTAGGTCTTAAAAAGTGCAAACAGAAGTTATAGTCTTAAAAAACGGCAGTCCGAATTGGAAATTATGATTCTGAGTTAAAAAATTCATTCATATTCATAGCATATCCGTACAGCTCCGTTTATGGAGAGACACCACATAATAACACCTTAATGTATGTGATTTTAACTATGGAATTATCCAATATTTGCCTAACACGAATATTTCTAAAGTAAGGTCAATACTTTTGCTCTGCCCTTCTTTGGTGCAGACTCTTTAAATCAGCTACGCAGGCTGTATCTATTATATATTTTAGGGGACACCTCTGATCTCCTTATGCAAGAGCTAGTGCATCCTAATAACTCTTATCCAGGTAAACAGCAAAACAATTTTATTTTAAAATAGCATACTGATATGTGAACTGAAAGGGAATGTGCATTTTGTGACGTCCCCTAGTTAATTTGTTACGTAAAAAGTATGATCATGATGTGACCATGTTGGAAATACTTTAGGTTCATAATAAATTAGGCATGATCAGTCGCTGTCAGATGATGTTATGATATGGGTGGCAAACAAACTGCTAAATGGGATTTTTGTTCGTATGTTTCAAATTTTGTTCAGTTTATTTAAATATTGTTCTATAGTGGTTACCATAGCAACGTTCTTTACAGATATGATCGATGTAAAGCGCTCAAAAACTGAATATTCCAGACTCATCTTTTTAACGGCTGATGATAATCCAAGCTATCGATAAATATTAGTGTGAATTTCATTACACTACAAAACTGAAAAAAAAAGTCTAAAACATGTGCATATATAAGAAAGATTTATTATCTGAAGTATATTAACAATGATGTTTACACTCAATAAGGGTTAAATCTAGAGGATTTAGCTTTCTTTGTTTGCGATTTATATCCTGAAGTCTTGCTCTCTTTTGGCTTGGTCCTCCTAAGTGCTTCAAACATCTGTGGACACTTCGTAATGAATATCTTCTTCTGGCAATTGGCATTGAACAGTCTAGAATATTCTTCTCGACTTACGCTGGCTGCCATTCCTGGCTTAGTCAGACGAGCTAGGACTTCTTGTTGTTCCTCTCTAGTGGCATCTTCAACGATTTTCTTCAGCTTTGGATCTCCTTGGGCAATGGAATTAAAAAGTGGTGAACTTCTTATCGCTGTTAATAGCGATTTGGGATCCAGCAATCTCAATATGAGACACCAGACTTCCATGGGAAGTGTAGAGATCACACTAGAAAAAGCAGTAACGAATGGAAGCAGTTTATACATCTTGGAGTAGTTCTCAGCACAATGGTTAAACGAAGAATGAGTTTGGGTTTTTTTTTTGTCGTCTGGTAAAAATGCTTTCTTATGCACACCCCCCGGTTGAGGGGTAGTGTTGGAATCGGTGCAGTACCATACCAACTAAAACATCCAGGTAATCCCGACTTGTGCGTGGACCCCTCTAGGGGATCATCTGCTGCACGTCGGTTAAGGACTTCCGGGATCGAATTGACTTCTCGCTATCGACTTGATCATGATGAGTTTTGTCTTCAATGCCATTTGGCTATTCCTCCCGATCAGGGGATTTAGCATGGCCATTGCTCTTTTTGTTTTGTCCCTAGCAGCTCGGATGTGCCTTTCCCATGTTAGGCCACGGTCCAGGTCTACTCCGAGGTACTTGACTTCGTCGCTCCAAGGAATGTTGGTGTTGTTTATCCTTATTTGAGGTCCTGCAGCCTTTCTCCTTCTTTGAAGGAGTATGGTTTGCGTTTTCCTCTCGTTGACTTTGATCTTCCACTTGATCATCCAGTCAGTTATTTCATCTGTGGCTCTTTGCAGCACAGTGCTTATCCTCGCGGTGTTGTTATGCGTATATTGTATCATTGTATCGTCAGCATACAATGATACCTGCACGTCTTCGATCGTTGGTATATCATGGGTGAATACCGAGTACAGGGCCGGTCCAAGGGCTGAGCCCTGCGGTACTCCTGCCTCAAGCATTCTAGGCCCAGATGTCTTGTCCTTCACTCTCACGTGGAATCTTCTGTTAGTCAGGTAGCTTTTGATGATCTTGATCATTCTAGGAGAGTAGCCTCCTACAATCATCTTGTAGTACAGCCCCTGATGCCATACTCTGTCGAACGCTCTTTCTACGTCTAGAAAGATCGCTCCTGTCGCTTTCCCGCAGTTGAATCCCTTGGTGATGTGTTCTACTACCTTGAGCAGTAGTAGCTCTGCTGAGTGTTCTGCCCTGAATCCATACTGGATGCTAGGGATTGTGTCCTGCTCCGTTGATTCATTATTGAGTCTTTTTAGTATGATCCTTTCCGCCACCTTGCTAACAGCTGAGAGGAGGCTGATAGGCCTGTAGTTTGCAGGATTGATCTTATCCTTACCCGGTTTGGGTATCACTATCACCTCAGCCTCCTTCCACCTGTCTGGGAAGTGTCCGAGTCTCATCATCGCGTTGATGATGTTGACGGTTGCTGTTATGGCCTTCCTCGGTAGCTTTTTGAGCATCTTGTTTGTTATTTTGCCTTCTCCTGGTGCTTTCTTTGTTTTCAGCCTCTTTATGATGCCCGCAACCTCAGCTGTGAGGTCGGAACATCACATCTAGGCTGAATTTGTCTCTGCTCGTAGCGCCTGGCTGTTTCCTGTACGTCCTCGCGGTGTTCTTCATCCTCGTCAGGATGTTCGTTTAGCCTGCCTTGGTTCTGCACGGTTTCGGCGAGTAGCTCCGCCTTGTCCACGTCCGCATAGACCAGGCCTCCTGCCCCGCTTAAGGGCGGGATAAGAGTCCTGGGATTGCGGAGTGCCATCTGTATCTGCCAGGCTGTGTTCTCGAGGTTCAGTTCCCTGAGCTTGCGTTGCCAGGATTCGTCTCTATGCACTTTGAGCATTTCTTTCAGAGCGCCGCTGTGCTGATTCAGCGTGACTCTGTCGTTGTCTCTGCCGGTTCTTGCATAAACTCGCCTGAGTCTCCTATTCTCTCGGATCATGTTCTTGATCTCGTCAGAGAGATCATCATGTCTTCGAGTGTTGGATAGATCTTCTACAGCAGTGCTAGAGTTGAAGGCCTGGATGATGTTGTTTTCCAGATGTTCCACTTCAGCGTCTAGCTGCTGGGCGTTGTTTATTCGTCCAATTCGGGTATTGTCTCTAATCAGGTTCTGGTATCTAAACCAGTTGGTCTTTTTCCTCGTTCTCAGGTTGGTTCTTGTCAGTCTAAGATTGATGCACAGCATTATAGGGTTGTGATCTGATGTCCCTTCCACTATGGTTTCTATCTCCGTGTCGAATCGCACGTTTTTGAGAAGTGCTATGTCCAGGATTTCGGGCCTTCCCGCACCCCTGGGTAGGAATGTGGGCTGGTCCGGTCCTAGAGCATCTACACCTCTATCTTCACAATATTGTGCCAATCTTTGACCGTTCCTGTTTGTCCTGGAACTGTTCCACTGCAGTTCAGGTCCCCAATGATGATCTTGGGTCTTGGGTCTCGAGTTAGCTCCTCTATGTCCTCTTCATGTATCAGATCTTGGGGCGGAAGATAAACCGAGGTTATCTTGATCTCTCCACGTCTCGTAGAGACTCTTATGGAGACCGCCTCAATTTCTGAGTCCATTTCGATTCCTAGGTTGGTATGCTCTATCTCGTTGTTTACAACTAGAGCAACCCCGCCTCCTGCAGGGTTAACTCTGTCGTGTCGGTAGATGGAATATCCTGGTAGTGAGAAGTTTATCGATCTGTCAATCCTGGACGCTTGCAAGGCCAGGACCGCCGGATTATGCCGTTGCAGAAGTTCTTGGACTTCTGTCCTGCGGCCTCTGATGCCGTTGATGTTCCACGACATAATTATGAGGCGGCCGATATCTTCACTGTCCATTCATTGATTTGAAGGCTTCCTGTACCATCTTTTGTAGTAGTGGTACCATCATCGCCATGACCTGATCTTGGATCATGCTTTTTATTGGTGCCATGGTCTCTGTGGCTGGCACTTCTTCTTTCTTGTTGTTGTTTTTATTGTTTTTATTTTTATTGTCATTTTTGTTGTCCGCCGGCTTGGGCGGAGCTTGTGATTTCGTCTGCGGATTGTTTCCTGCAGGTTGCTGTGATGGGTTGCGGCCCGCTGGTCTAGGCCTGGTGGTTGCCGTCTGCCCGTGTGTTCTAGTTGTCCTCACTTGCTGGGTTTGTGTCTTCTTAGGGAACTTTTCGCATCCCTTATAGTTGGCAGGGTGGTCCTTGCCGCAGTTTGCGCATTCTTCACTCCCTGTTCCCTGGGGACTGGGCATTCTATCGCTTGATGTTTTTCTCCACACCTTACACAGATGTGGGGGAAACAGCATCCTCCTTGGGTGTGTCCGAACTTTTGGCAGCGGTAGCACTGCCTCGGACCTTCTTGTTTTACGTATTTTTCTACTCTTACGAGTGTACTGTATACTTGTCTCAGTTTGAAGATTTCACTGCTCTTGGTTTTCACCAAGAACAGCGGCATCTTCTTCTGATTGCGTCTGCTCCTCATCTGGGCTACCTCGACTTCTTTGTAGCCCATTTCTTGAAGGTCTGCCTTTAGTGGTAATCCCCTAATTACCACATGAATCTTCTTGTCCTCAGGCAGCTGGTACGTGAAGAATGCCCTATCCTGTCCTTTGAGGAGGTTGGTGAGAGCCCTGTAGTCCGCAATGGTCTTTGTATAGACCTGCATATTTTGTCCCCTCGTCTTAGCGTAGTGGATCTCTATATTCTTCGCCTGCAAGGTTTGTAGGAGTTGCCTCCAATCTTCGTTCCCCTCTACGGTGATAGGGGGGATGCTGTCCTTTGCTGCTGGCTTCTTAGCTAGACTAGCGTAGGATGAGATCTGCTCTTCCGTTGCTACTTCCATCTCTTCTGGAGTCTTCTTCGACGCTTCTTGGTGCGTCCTTTTAGGCGGCTGGCTCGTTTCGCGCTCCTCGGAGCTGTCGCGGCTCCTAGCCTGCCGTTTCCTGGTTTCATGTTGACCAGTTGTAGGGGAGTCTGCTGCAGGGGGGGCTGCTGCGGGTGGGGTTACCGTTGGGGGGTCTGCTTTCTTGGTTTGTGTTTGAGACTCGAACAGCTTTTCGAGTCTTGCTAATCTCGCTTGAGTTTCCTCCTTTTCTTGTCTTTGACGGTTCCTGTCCTCGATCAGGATTTCGTAAGCTCTCAGTAATTCCTTGAGCTTCGCATCGCTGGTGGCTTTGGCAGTCCTCGCTCGGTCTGTCTCTGCCTTTGCTTTGGCGAGTCGTCTTGCCGCTCTGGTTGATCCGGAGCGTCCTGAGGTTTCTGAGCAGTCGCTTTCGCTGCTGTTGTTGTCATCTTGCATTTCCTTCTTCCTGTTTTTCACTTTTGCACTTTCACTTGTACTAATACTACTACTATTCCCAGCCGGCGCTTTGGGCACCCCCTTTGACGAGGGAAAGGCCGGGAATTCATTATCGCTAATGCCAGCCATAGGGCTGGCGCTACTTTGTCTTAATAAATTCGAATCTATCTCTACTTTTAAAAAATTGTCATTGCTAAATATCAATGTTTTATCACTCACCTGATTTATATTCGTCTTGACCATATTCGTCTCCTTGTCCTCTGGAAGGCTATTGCCTGAGCAATGCTCCGTCTAATCTGCACCCCTTGCTCTGGCAGCAAGGGGTTACATATCTTCTTGAACTTCACTCGGGCCTTAATCCTCCGTCGTGGTTTTCTGTATTTTCGCCTGGCACGGCACTTGTCGTCACTATACTTGACCTAAGTCACTAGTTTCCGCTAGGGAAATCTAAAGTCGCACTGTTAAGCGCTAATCGTCTCCCGTAGATGTTCTCTCATCCACAGTTGAACTCACTATGATGAGTTTGGGGCGACTCGCTCCCTTATTTATACATCCCCATGTGCGGTAGAGCGTGAAAACCAACCATGCCTAACAATTCCAGTGCATTTGCTGAATTTATTTAAAATAGTCACAATGGAAAACCCTTAAACTATATATGTTTGACACCCAGGCGGCCATATTGAGACGTCATCTGATGGCGACTAACTAATGGTCCATTTCTAGTGTTGGTTCGCTTTGGCTGGTTCAAAGGGGCTTTATTTCACCGAAATTGCATGTTAATATTGATGTTTTTTTTTTAACTAAAACACACTGCTATGAATCTTACTAACTATACTCTAACTCTCTTTCACGCTAACTTAGGATATTACAGCTTCATTCCTGAATATATTCTAGAGGATGGTATGTTATTGCATTTCACACGTTAGACATAATGAATTTTGTTGCTCTCCCCCTGAATGAAATGCTTTGTGTTATTGTTCAAGGAAATATGTTATTTGTAATTTCTTATCGGTTAAAATCAGGATAAGTTGGCGATTTTTCTCTAAAACATTATAAAGCCCATACCCATACAATCTTGGTCATTTTCTTTCGTCAAGGGCTTTATAACATTAATCCTATTAGGGAAAGGTCACTCTATTCGCATTTTTTTAAATAAGTCAACAATAATTCAAGGGTTGTTCGATTGAAAACCACATTATATTGTGTCTGTAACGCTATCATTAATTTTATCAACAAAGATCAAGCTCCCCCAAGGCCCCCACTACCCCATGACGGAGCCCCGATGCGTCCTCCACCTCCAGAAACTGATGACGAAGACGAGGTATTCAAGACTGCACCCAATGCCAGCCAACCAATTATGGTAAGGCATATTTGATTAAAGCTTTTTCGATTTAGTCGGGTTTATTAAAATAAAAAAAAAGAATTTAATTTCCTGGGACAAATTGGTCGCCCTAAAATAAGAAACAGTTTCCTAAGAATCGTATAAGATATTCTTGAATGATTTGCATGGCTAATGATGAGTGCTTTGCAAGCTGCAAGACTTATCTTTTGTTATTATCTTAAAAACCGTTTATAAAATGCACACAATATATTAATTATTTTAATCTCCACAAAATAATAATGGCCTTTCATATAACCACAAAATACTGATGTAATGTGACAGCTGACAGACCTTAAAACTAAGAAGACCGCAAGTCCCACTGTGACGTCTCCTTTGGGAGGCAAACAATAGGCTCATTTTCAATTTTTGAAAAATAATTTAACATATTAAATTGATATACCAAAAATCAGAGTTTTCTGAGAATTCTAAATCGGTGAAAATAAATAAGAAGGTGCCGCTGGAACATTGTAAAAGCGTGACGTCAAAAGATATGAAGGTAGCGTTGGCACAGAAGAAAAAACAATCAGAATCCCATTTCTAATATTTTACGTCAGTACGTGCACCCTCGACGCGCATCGTAAATCAGCCATTATTCGTGGGGAACCAGTGTCGCCCGACCATCGCTTTAAGTTTATTATTTCATTTGACCAGTGCCTGCGTGCTGCGTGTTTTGTATTGTGACATTTTGGTAAGTGCTAGTTTTTTGTTTTTAATTGGTTTTGTATGTTTGGGTTAAAAGTATTCGAGAATATTTGGACGATATGAAGAAAGAAAATGAAAACATATTTCCTGCAAGATGAAATTTTCAGGACATGTAGCCGAGATAAAATGAAGATCGCGGACGAAACCTTTTTTTAATTATTGAAAAAATAAGAAAAAATTTAATAAAACGTAAGAAAAATTGTGGAAAGTTAAAGTATTATAAAAAGAAAGAAGACAAAATATTAACAAAGAAAAAACAAAAGATTGTTTGGAAAGTTAATAAAAGTATTATAAAACCAAATTATTAAAAAAATAGAGTAAAAAAAGGTTCGGAAAGTTAATAAGAGTATTATAAAACGAGATAAAGAAAAAAAAATAAAAAAAAGTTAGAGAAATGCGGTATTCGGCGAAAAAAAAGTTGAACAAAAGGAAGGAAAAAAATAAATAAAAAGATTGGTTTTTAAAATATGAAAAAATATACATTTTATTAAATTGGAGATCTGTCAGAATTTCACATTCCAAGAAATTTTTCAGGAAAAATTCTTGACAGAAAATGGCTTGAAACTTTTGTATTTCCCACTTTTTGATATCTTTTGAAATAAACTCTCTGGGTGGGCGCCGAAATATACGGGAAAACCTTGTACATACAATACATTAGGTATATTATATGTTACCATTAACACGTTCGCTGCTACGCAATATTTGTAATTATGTCACCAACCGCCACGGATATACGAACTAAAAAAAAAAAGTTCCTCGGGGGCCGCTTTGTCCAACGAAAGTTTTTTAGTTATTATTATTCCACCTGTAGTTAGCTCGGTCGGTTTCTCGATTCGTAGCCATTTTGCACGGTAGTAGGGATACCGGCATGGCATGTTCCAACAATCCACAAACGCCAAGTCGGTCCATTACTACCGTTAAACCAATGTAAAATAAGACACACGGCATGGTAGGATTGCATATTCAACTAGGTCTCTTAGACCGCGCTGGCGAGGGTGTCCAAATTGTACCTCGGTCTTATAGACCATGGTGGCTGATAAAACTTCTTCGTTTTAGGTCTTATGGACCTAGTTGGCAGCGAACGTGTTAATATCCGAAATACGGTATTATGCAGAAAAACTAAGTATTTTAGGAATTATGGATCAGTAATTATCTTTTATTTAATATCGATAGTAACCAAACAAACCAAACAAACTAAATTTATACAATATTTGGGGCTGTCCGCTCCGCTCTGGGAATTTAGCTAGAGAAACTAGCCCAATCTGACTCAGTTGGATCCAAAACTCAATTTTATAACTTTTGTGCGTCTAATATGTTTGGTTAATGTAGCAATTGTCCATATTTCCTAATTTGCTTAGGTTTTATGCATAATAACGTATATTAGGAGTAACATATCTATAAATATTAGATATATGCAAACTCCCATACTATTTACATAACATATGACAAATACATGATAAAAATATAAAATAATGCTAATACCCACCCCGAAATTTGGAAAAGGCGTAATAAGGACCTGGATTTTCTCTTTTAAAAATGGCCGACGCTGAAGGGATTTGTCTGAAATACATTAAAGGCGGCATTTCAGAAAGAATATTCTGATTGTTTTTCTTCTGTGGCGTTGGGATATACTGGGTGTCCGGAAATAGTATCGCCAAATTACAGATGGTAATTCTACATAAGAAAACATGAACATTTTTTCATATGAACATGGGTCCGAAAATGCATAGTTTCCAAGATACAGGGTGTCAAACTTTTTATAAAAAATCAGTTTTTTGTTAATATCTTAAATATAATTTTACTGATTTTGTTGAAATTTGGCAGGGTTATCTGTAGTAATAAGGGGCTCATTTAGCCTTAATTAGATTAAAAATACAAAGTCCAGTGGCATCCCGGAGGGCATCATACCAAATATTATTGACAAAAAAAGTGTGCGCCGCTGACTTTATCAAACATTTTATATTTTTTTCGTATTAAGAAACTAAAAATACAATATTTTTGATTCTCGAGTTGTTTTCGTATCTTGCTTCGTTTTCGATAAAAAAAGTAAAAACCAGTTTATTACATTTCCAACCTTTTTTGATAAAATCGATATTTTTATTTATATCTTAAATATGCTTTTACCGATTTTGTTGAAATTTTATAGTGATATCTGTAGTAATAGGTGGCTCATTTAGCCTTAATTGGATAAAAAATATAATGTCCAGTGGCGTCCCGGAGGCATCATACGGAATATTATTGACAAAGAAATGTGCGCCACTGACTCCTTTAAACATTTTATATTCTTTTCGTATTAAGTAGCTAAAAATATAATAATTTTGTTTCCTGAATTGTTTTCGTATCTCGGTTCGTTTTCGAGAAAAAAAAATAAAAACCAGTTTATTAAAACTGGTTTTATTTTTTTCTCAAAAACGAAGCAAGATACGAAAACAATTTAAGAAACAAAAATGTTGTATTTTTAGTTGCTTAATACGAAAAAGGTATAAAATGTTTAAAAGAGTCAGTGGCGCACATTTCTTTGTCCATAATATTCGGGTGATGCTCCCAGGGACGCCACTGGACGTTATATTTTTAATCTAATAAACGCTAAATGAGCCGCCTGTTACTACAGATAACCCTATTAAATTTCAATAAAATCGGTGAAAGCATATTATTTAAGATATAAATAAAAATATCGATTTTATCAAAAAAGTTTGGAAATGTAATAAACCGGTTTTTACTTTTTTAATCGAAAACGACGCAAGATACGAACAACCCGAGAATCAAAAATATTGTATTTTTAGTTGCTTAATACGAAAAAAATATAAAGTGTTTGAAAAAGTCAGCGGCGCACACTTTTTTTGTCAATAATATTCGGTATGATGCCCTCCGGGACCCCACTGGACTTTATATTTTTAATATAATTAAGGCTAAATGAGTCCCTTATTACTACAGATTACCCTGCCAAATTTCAACAAAATCAGTAAAATCATATTTGTGATATTAACAAAAAAGGGATTTTTTATAAAAATTTTGACACCCTGTATCTTGGAAACTATGCATTTTCGGACTCATTTTCATATGACAAAATGTTCATGTTTTTTTATGTACAATCACCATCTGTAATTTGGCGACGCTATTTCCGGACACCCTGTATATTTATCTACGACAGTGACAGAAACGTCAGCATTGTCGCGGGTTGAGGCCTAGCACAGAACGTGATCCTATTTTATTACGTCACACCCCCGATCGAGACGTGTTTCGAATTCTGCATATTTCAAATACTGCTTAACGGATTGATTTAAAATTTTGAATATGGCTTATTTTTATGAAGTATTTTGGATAGGTAATAGAAATTTTATTGTTTTTTTTTTAAATGAGCCTATTTTTGAAACAGCTTGACATTCGAAGTGCATGTCATTGCATTTTTAGATGTTCAAGGTTACTGTACAGGTGTGTCAACTGTCAACGGTTCTTCTTTTTGTTTCCCTTTGGCATCTGTTTCAGTATTAAACAATCGGCCAGTTTAATATGTAAGACCCAGACATTAAGTATAGAGTCTGAGACTTAAGACTTCTTGTCTTGTATCCATCGAGTAAGTTGCTATTTTAGCTAGGTAGCTTTACAACACATAAATGTATAAAGTCCAGTCAAAAATTGCATTTGAATCCCTACGACGCTATATTTTAATATTTTCCTCGATCGCTAAAAAGGTAGTTAAGATACCTTGTCATTCTAGACTTGAGATCAAGAAAACGTATTTTGACCACAAGCAAGCATTACCTGATTGCAAAATGATTTTTTTTTTCACTTATTCGATATAATAAATATATAGTTCTGCTTTCTATTAGGTTGCTGCCCACAATTTGCACCGGGAAGTACGTCAATGGTCCGCCAAAGACAACGAATTGATCGCTGCCGCTCAGAGAATGGCCAAACTGATGGCCAGGCTCTCGGAACTTGTCCATAATGATGACAAAGGTAATTCGATAATGTGAACACTTTTTAATTAATTAATCAGCCTTGTGCCGGGCTTGTAAATATGCAACAAACCGATTCCAGAAATCTGATAGTGTAGCCACAAAATCGATCGAATAAAGGTGATTAGTGGTCCAGATGTATTATTAATCAATTATTATACGAGTAGATATTAGGCATCCTAGATGCCTGACAATTTATATGTTATGTTATGTTAAACAAATTCTAAAGATTTTCAGAGGGAATCATATTCAACCATAAAATTATAAAGCATAATTAGGCTACTTTAAATGAATATTCCGCAAGTGAAAACTCCTTTGAACCAAAAAGCACACATTTAGATATTAGAATTCCAAAAATGTATACCTCACTGGCATTAATATGTATGATAAAATGCCATTGCCATTAATAAAGTAGTAGCCATAAAGTAGTCTGCTGGCATTTCCATGAAATATTGCATGAAATGAAACAATATTTTTTTTTTAGGAATGAACTATGTGAACCATAAAACATAATAATGATACGATAATGAAGACATTTATTTCTAAATCAGTTTTGAAAGGTAATTACGTATTACTATTAATAATTAATATTTTAGGATCGAAACGTGAACTGATCGCAACCGCCAAAGCTATCGCTGACGCCAGCGCTGAAGTCACCAGGATAGCTAAACAGCTCGCTAGAGAATGCACTGACAAGAGAATCAGAACGAACTTGTTGCAAGTGTGCGAAAGAATCCCCACCATTGCCACGCAGCTCAAGATATTGAGTACCGTGAAAGCTACTATGTTGGGATCCCAAGGTAAATACAATAGTTCTTGTGATTAATGCAAAATACCGCTTTATGTTTAACGATAATATATTGCACATCATGCCTAAGGACAAAAGCACCTATAATCTTTCACCATGTTACTTCCTCCCTCTATATATTATGCCAGCAGTTGAGCTGTCTGTCTGTCAGTGCGGGTTTGTATATTTTGACAGAGTGAAGAGATTTAGTTTATTGGCAGTGTTTTTGTTTTCTACAGAAAACATAAAATAATTATTGGAAAAATGCACCACCCTGTAGTATGTTCTTTGATTATTTTTATCTACTAACCCAATTGATTATTTTGTTTCCTACATCATTTGGGTTAGTAGCCGTCAAAAAATATACCTAACCCTATAATACGGTGTTGTCCAGGTCAAATAGCAAGACTAATACATATTATATCGAGGGGAGTGTAAAGAATTTTTTTTTATGACGATCATGTAACCATCATTATTGTTATTATGTGCCTGCCTATTTAAATACCACAACTAAAGCTGTACATTATGCTTTGTTTCATTGCTTTAATCATCTACTTTAAAGGGAATCAAGTAAGAGGTACGTATAAAATGCTAGTAGTAGAGTAGGAGATTGACAAGATCGGTTTTGGTAGTGAAATGTATAATTTTTGTACGTGCTCGTGTCCTTGATCGTACAATATTAATGAGGAATAATAAAATATCAATAATTTTATGTAATCGAAAAACTAAGAAAAGTTCATGAGTCGTCACTGCTCTTTTTGATTTATTTTATCATTGTAGACAATATAAAAAGACTGTTTCCGAAGTATTTCGACGTTTTGTGACGTATACATATTCGGGGAATAATTTTACTATAAAAACTAAACAAAAAATCGTGTATTTTGTATTTTAATGTTTGTGTTTCAAACTTTTATAAAATGACTTTCATATATACAACATTAATAACAAAAAGCAAACGCCACAATTTTAAAAAGCACTAAAAACGGCTGTAGTTTCCGTGAAATAAAAAAATTATATGCCTCTCCTCTATAAGCATACAACTGAAGTGAAACTTCTAAAAGAGATATTAGGAATTGAGTTTAAATTTTTTTTGAAGCTCTTTCTTTCTCAACTTTTCGGTTTCGACACTCTTATTTTTTTTCCCTTTTTTCACCGAAAATCGCGTTTCTCTATCTTTTTTTTATCATTTTCTTTTCTTTATTTCGTTTTATAATATTCTCATTAACCTTCGGAACATTTTTTTTCTTTTTTTTATTGATTTTTTTTCCTATTTAGTTTTTTAATACTTTTATTAACTTTTCCAACAATCTTTTGGTTGCTTTTATATTATTTTTTTCTAGTTTCGTTTTATAATACTTTTATTAACTTTTCGAATTTTTTTTGTTACATTTTTTAAAATTTTTTACCATTTTTTCAAAAATTTTTGTTTTTTTTTCATGAAGCATTTGTTTTTCTTCTCATTTTTGCCATTCCCGATCTCATAGCTGAACTCCTTTGCATTTTTTTCGTCAAAAACCGCGTTTCTCTAAGTTTTAAAAAAAAATTATTTCTTATTTCATTTTACATTACTTTTATTAACATTCGTTTTTTAAATTTTTTTCGAAAATTTTTGTGTATCTGGGAAATGTGGGTGAGGTATAATACCCACCCCCCGTCGAAGGGGGTCGCTTGTCGGATTTTCGATCCGAGGCTTCTGTGCAGAGATATGGGCAAAAAACGGTTTTTTCCCCAAAATTTAATTTAAGCTCCAGACCACTCCATATGGTCAAAGGTAGCCCCCTATGAGGCGCACCTACCATATCAAATTTCGACCCCGTAGCTCTTACCTTTCTCCGGAAATTAATTATTTTAGTTTTTTCTTCTCCCCCTCTCCTGGCCTAACGGGGGGGGGGGGGGGGGGAGGGGGGGGACGGGATCCAGTTTTCGTCCCGGATCCTTATTTTACCCCGGCTACATGTCCTGAAAATGTCAACCCTCTAGCTATACTGGAACATGCTTAATTAAAGGGACGTTTCACGTCGAAAAGC
This sequence comes from Pissodes strobi, assembly GCA_016904865.1. Classification (NCBI taxonomy): domain Eukaryota; kingdom Metazoa; phylum Arthropoda; class Insecta; order Coleoptera; family Curculionidae; genus Pissodes; species Pissodes strobi. Next base: position 2,201 of record JAEQML010061175.1, on the reverse strand, counting down.
ATTTTTTCTGACTTTACCCTCGCTAAAGAAGTTTCACTTCAAAAAAGCAGATGTGACACTTCATCCAATCATCCGCAAAAAAACAGAATATTTATGCTGCTAATAATTCGATATCGGTAGCGTTTTCGGTTTCTGTTCAGCTCTACGCTATGACGATAGCGGTAACATTCTTTTTTTTGTTCCACTCTACGCCCTCTATGAGATCGCTGCTGCATCAAAAGGGATGTGACGACGACTAGAGCGCGCGCAATTTGCTCGATCTCTTTCTAGCACTTGTCGGATATCGTGTTAACGCTATATCTCCCTCTCTACTCCCGTTTGCCTCGCTATACGCGAACGCGCGTTCAAATCAAATCAAATCAAAAAGTACTTTATTATCGAAGAATTCAAATTTCTGTTGACAAAGCATGTTAAAATAGTATAAAAACAAATTGGGAACTTAGGGCTAATTAAAGTTACACGTCATAAACAAAGTCAACAAAGTAAAGTTACATATGTAAAACAAATAAACACACAATCAGATCAGAAACAAAATTTTTCATTAAAATACTCTTCAACTGTCTATTCATCATATCAAATTAAAATTGCACTATTGTATTGTGCATCACACAACATTGATTTAAAATTAGGTTAAAAAATCATAAAATCATGTAAAAATCCTACAGGAAACAATAATTTAAAGTCCGTTTCTAATAACTGAAATATAGGACAAGTCAAATTTGTAGGTTAAAATTGCACAAACATACATAAATAAAAGAAGGAACAAAACAAATGAAGTCACCAGAGATATTCAAGTTAACAAGGTGAACCGAGCGCTGTGGAACCCCGCAGTCAATCCTTAAAGTAGAAAATTGCATCCCAGAGTGTACAACAGACTGGTACTGGGCCTCGAGGTAAGATGAAAACGAAGAATGAACCACGTCACGGAACCCATACCTCTGGGGCTTTGACAGAAGTATTCCATGATCCACACAATCAAACGCCTTGGACAGATCACAGAACTCCGCTGCCGATATGTCACCCCGAAACAGACCCTCTCAAGAAGCCGTAGATGATAGATGGCATCATGAGTACCTTTACATTTTTGAAACCCAAATTGTCTCTTAGTTATCAGATTAAAAGACTGAAGGTAGTTCCACATCCTCCTTTTAACGAGTTTCTCAATGACCTTAGACAGAGTAGGGAGTAAGGAGATAGATAGGGAGTTGGAGGGTCCTCAGAGTCACCACCTTTAAACACAGGGACCACCAACGAACTTTTTAATCATGCTGAAAAGACGCCACGCAACCAGGACTCATTGATAAAAGCTGAAAGAGCTTCAAGAGCAGCAGGAGGACCTCAGCAGATATTTTATCCTCACCACTACTCCTTCTGTTCCTCAACTCAGACATGATCTCAAACACTTGCCGTCTGTCCGTTTCGAAGAAACCAAAAGGGCTAGTGTGAGGAACATCCCTAAAGTAATACAGAGGATCAGTGCTAGATATGAGATTTTGAGTTAGATTTTTTGCTACGCTGCAATAAAATTTATTTAGGTGCTCCGGACCAATCTCAGGGCTGTAATGTGTAGAGAAATTGCGAAAGTCATTAATAATCTGTTTATTTTTCGCCATGGAGAGTCTATTGGCGTAGTATATATTTTTAGCAGACTCAAGGAGTCTTCCATAGATGTTACGGTATTTATTACAATAATTTATAAAGCTCTGGCCAGTACTGAATTTCCTTAGATAATTCAGTGATCGAAGGATTTTTCCTGAAATCTTAAGACCTTTAGTCAACCAGGGTTTTTACCTTGTACATTTTTAGCAACTGCAGAGGAAATACTTGATTGAATAAATTAAGTAAAATATTATAAAAACTGGCAATTGGATCTACAGTATCCAGGTTTTGCCAGTCTACACGAAGACATAAAGAATGGAATTTCGTACTGAAAATTCGGAACTTTGCAGTCACATTTTGCCGCCTCGTGATCCGTGATTCCCGAATCATTTAAAACTGAGCAGGATACCTTGTCACAATGTGAACAAAAATAATCGATTAAAGTTGAAGAATTATTCGTGATCCGAGTTGGCTCCTCAACATGCATATATAAACCACCATAACCAATAAATAGGTTAAGTGAAGAGTGGTGGCTGTGTGCATGTATGAATCATACCAAATGAAACACTTTGTATTCCATGCAAAATTTAATCCAAAAGGAC
>JAEQML010061174.1:0-26088 GCA_016904865.1 Pissodes strobi | reverse complement strand
ATAAAATATGCTTAGAATTTTACAAGGAATCGAAAAATAAATTCATATATAGGGTGTTCCATTGAAAAAAAATTAACTTTTTGGTTTTCCCTGTATACTGATCCCTTTTCCAATATTTTTTATACTCAGAAAAAAAGTGTTTTTCAGTACCTACATAACCATACTTTTAATTTTTTTGAGAGACTTAAAATAAAAAAGTTAAAGGGGGCGACATTATAGGGGATCACCCTGTACGTTTTAGCCTGTTTTGGAGCTTATGGTTACTTTTGGCTAGCTTTGGTTAGTCGTTCAATTAACTTTCGGTTAGTTTCAGTTAGTTCCAATTTATTTTAGTCATTTGAACCGATTCCGATACCTTATGATCAAATTTAATTTTAAATAAATAAATAAATAAATAAATAAATATCTTTATTTCATATCATATCATTGATACATTTCCTTTGCAAAGCACACAAAAACACACCCAACATGAAGTGAAATAGAGTCATGAACACAATACAAACAATATAAACAGTCAAACACTTAGTCATTTAACATAGTCACAAATAGAATATGGCTCTAAATCTACTAACATTTTTTTAATTCTGATTTTAAATATTCTTAGGCTATTTATACATTTTATGTTATCGGGCAAATGATTGAAAAACGTAAGGCATACATAAAAGGGACTTTTTTCCGTTAACGTCAATCGGTGAACAGGATAATTTACATTCATAGTCCTTGTGTTATAATTATGAAATCTTTCTAGCGCAAACATATTCCGATTCTTAAAGAAAAATATAAGACATTCATAAATGTATATACCATAAACTGTAAGGAAACCATTTGATCTAAAGACACCTCGGCAGCTTTCATTAAATCCTATCCTATTTAGTATCCTTAATACACGCTTCTGAGCAATACCTCCTACAACAAGGCCAGACGGCTTACACGTGACGTCATCAAAAGTGGTCTTAACTTATTTACAGGCGTATATTGAAATGTGCAATTTCTTTTAAAATTTCACAGTTAAGTAGACATTTTAGATGCAAAAATCTCGAAAAAATATAACAAAAACTTGTGTTTTGTAAATTTATCTGTTTTATATAGTTTGAAACGTAATTGGCCTAATACAATACCTCCTACAAGCTGATATTACTTTAAGCACGACTATCATGACTGATAATGTGTATTATTAATTTATTATTATTTTTTTAAATCAAATATGAAATTGCAGTTTACTTACCTTTTTCTGCATACCTACATAAATAACATTTAAGAGCTTCCGGCTAAAACAAGGCTGCAAGTCATGAACAGCCTTTAGACGTGCCTCATTCGATTTTTGTTAAAGGAAAACGAAATTTCAAAGCAAAAACCTTTGAATATCAAGTTTATCAAAATAGAATCTACCTATTTTGATAAACTGAAACTAGATACCACGGTAAAATATCACTATAGGTATAAAAGTGTCATAATAGCTTGGGTAATAGTAATGTTAAATTTGATAGTGCGTTTTCTCCTCGGTTTTCTCCATCAAAAGAACCTTGCAATCTTCAAATATTTATGATAAAACATGAAAGATTTATACAGGTTTCAAATTATTACTTTTTTATGTTAGATTTGGTATATTACTCGGTATATTATTGGGGTCTAATATTTATTTATTAAAAGTCTCCAGTTTCCTTTTTTCCTTTTACCCAAAATATTATGATTATGTTTAGAACAATAATTATTATTAAGAAAGAAGTGTATTTGAAATGCTGCAAAGAAAAATTTTTGAAACGTCAATTTTTAGGTGATTTTTACAATTTTCAAAATGAGTCAAAAGGCTGTTTTGATTTAGATAGTTTAACAACAGCTCACAAAGAAAAGACTTTTTATTGTAAATATCTAAAAATGTGTCTTCGAACTCATTAATCAGTTTTTTAAATATAATATAGGCTGTTGAAACTACGTTCACGAGGATATAAAAGAGCCCCACGACTTAAGCAATTAATGAAATTGTAAGAATCTTCTACAACACAAGGTTCATTTATAGTTAAATTTTCTTTACAAAATTCACAACTTATTTTTTTTAAACAATATGACAGCAATATCTACTTAAATAAGTGATTAACTGGCATTTCAGATCCTCTGCTGTGTCTTGTGAATGTGACAAATTGTTATACTTTCCTATACACATATACATTTTTTTTGTAAGGTAATAATGTGACATATTTTAATTATTGTATTTTTGATCACTTTTTTATTGTAACTTTTTTTTGACTTGTTCCTTTCTACTGTAACTTTGTAGTGCTCGGAATCAAATAAATATCTATCTATCTATCTATCTATCTATCTATCTATCTATCGATCTAAGAACACCCGAGACAAAACCTTTCAGAGCCTCTATAATAAAATGATTAAATATTTTGAGAGCTAATTGAACATTTTGCTTTTGTATAAATGATGGAAAAAGGGCCTTTAAACTACGGGAATATTCATGTTTTAATATTTTGTCTCGTTTTAGTTCCTGAAGTTTTTTGACCACTGAGGGCATATAGCAAACATTGCATTACAGCCTTTATGAGGCATAATTACACTAAAAATTACTTACTCCAAAATTAGCTAACAGGAACAAATTTTATAAACTTGCTGACCACATTGAACAAGAACAAAATAAACTCTTATTACACGAACGCAACAGGTCAACTCCAAACATTTTGGAAAGCTAAAAACGAGGCTAAAAACATGACCTTTAGATCTTTTCGGCGAGTTTCCACCGCACATCATTGTTCACATAAATTTACACACACGAAAGTGTAAAGAAATTAACAGAAACACAATCAAAATCGAACAGAACAATAATTAAGAAGCCGGTCGAAAGTACGCCATTACGCCAACTGACAGAAGGCACTGAGGCAGTGTTGCCAGATTTAGAGTTAGTTTCATATATTATTTGGGATGTAAACTATTAACGTATATTTAGTTGGACTTTAATTTTTACAGCATTTGTTGAATGACATTTGAAATTATGTTTTTAAATGGAACCAAATATTTATACAAAATAATTAGGTTATTGGTTAGCAACGTTTATTTTCTTAAAGGTTTTGATTCCGTTATTGCTTCACTTTTCGGTTTTTATATATTTACTTTTCGGATTTTAAATATTTATTTATATTTAATATAACTATACTATAATATACCAAAGCAAACTTTTACATTAAGTATCTAATATATTGTTAATTGTAATCTTGGAATCCAAGACGAATATTTAACGTTTCTTTGAAAAATAATTAGTGGCAAATAGCAAGTAGTTCAAATTGTGATAAAGCGCCCAATCTGGCAGCACCGGATACATGACGTCGAGATGGGAATTGACATTCCAGTCGCCCAGCCTGGCAATCAACGTTAAATACGGAAGTAGGCGCGATAAAATAAACAATACTTTTACTGGGCACCTCTTGGCTCCTCTTAAGGCAAAAAAGTATGGACCACTTTTCATGACGTCACTGCTAATTTCAATATCAGCTAGTTGGCCTAGTTGAAGGAGGTATTGTTCTGAGCCACAAAAACTTTTCCTAATAAACTATTACCTCCAAAAAAAAATTATCCCGTATTTCATGACAGCTTCAAAATTTGAGTAGTATAATATTTTTAAACTCTTATTATTTATTTACCTCCCAGCAACTCTAATTCCATAACAGATTGGATTTAATTTTTGGGAAAGCCACGTTATATGCTGTGACCAATCCAAGAATTCATCTAGGTAAACTCCTAAGAACTTTGTGTGGCCTACTTTTTATAACTTTAATTCACCAAAAGGCAACCTTACTGGTTTGTTAACTCTTGAAAGTTTTGTTCGAAATATTAGCGTTTTCGTTTTTTCTTTGTTCAATATTAATTTGTTTTGTAAGAACCATGAAATAGCTTTAGCGAGTAAAGAAGTTCCCATTGGTATCAAGTTTTCAACATTTTTTTCACCTACGATTAGATTTGTGTCGTCAGCGTAACAAGTAACATGTTCGTTTGGCGAGTCTGTTATAGAAATTAGGTCATTGAGAAATATAACAAACAAGATAGGACCCAAAATGCTACCCTGTGCTATACCTATTTTATTTTCCATTAATTTTGATAAGTAAATTTGACCGTTCTTAGTTATTTTTACCTTTTGCTTCCTATCTGTCAAATATGACTTAAATAAATCCAAAGCATTTCTTCTAATGCCATATGAGTCTAATTTTCTAATTAAAAGCCTTGGATCTACACAGTCATGTGCCTTTGACAAGTCCAAACAAACACCGAGAGCCAACTCGCCCTTCTCTAAAAACTCTAATATATTTTTAGCAAATTGAAAAATGACAGTCTGTGTAGACCTGCCAGACACATAGCCATGCTGATTATTATTAAGAAGTTTACATTTATTCATAAAGTCTAAAAGTCGTTGGCACATTGCTATTTCAAACACTTTTGAGAACGCTGGTAAAAGGCTAATAGGTCTATAATTTTCCATTTGTTGTGGATTACCTTTTTTTAATAAAGGTTTAATTAGGGCTACTTTTAGTTGAGCCGGAAAAACACCTTGCCTAAAAGAATTGTTTATAACATAACAAAGAACATTCTTAATTACAGGAATTGCTATCTTTACAATGCTAGTGGGTATCTCATCAACGCCACTACTATGTTTATTTTTTATTTATTTTTTTCAAACTCGCATAGCTCGGTTGGTGATATTGGTTTTAAAAACATTGACTAATTATTCTCTTTGATTTTATTATTTATTGGTAACGTTTCTAATTCTTTCAGTAGTTCAGGAACTATAGATAATAAGTACTCATTAAATTGATCCGGTATATCTTCAGGAATGCCTTTAATACCAATATCAGATTGTTTATCGTTTTGGCCAGTTATTTCTTTACAAATATTCCATATACATTTTGTTTTATTATCGAATGACTTCAATCGATTTTCATATTCTCTGACCGTACAGTCTTCAATAAATCATCATACTCTTTTTTTACTTTTCTGTATTGCTCAGCGAAACTATTGTTAACTGTAATGAATGATAAAAGAAGGTCCAACCTATTTTTACATTCGCCAATTCTAGGATCGGTATTTATTTGGCGTTTTCTGTTGATATTAATTAGCTTTAAAGGAAAACATTGGTTGAAGATCTGAATGAAGTTATTGAGAATGATATTCCATTGTTTGTTTACATCATTTTTGTCAACCTCGTATGTTAGAGCCCAATCCTGCTCTTTTAACTGATTTATAAATAATGTTTTATTGTTCTCCGAAAACGTTCTCCTATATTGAGAAACTTTTATAATTGACTGATCCAATTGAAAAGTGATTTTCTGAGCTGTATGGTCAGAGATAAAAGTGTCTAAAATCTTACTTGTACAATTCTAGTATTTACAAAAATTGATTGTGTTAAACCAAACGATTGTAGCACGGATATAAAATTTGTTTTGTTTCCGTTTTCTTTTAACATTTCTATATTAAAATCACCGGCTATTCTAATTTTTTTATTTTCGTCAGTAATGCTCACTAATAATTTCTCGATACTGCTTAAAAAGTTGTTTATATTACCAGCCAGGTGGCCTATACACTGACACAATTATTATCTTGCACCCATGAACGTCACATTCAATTGCCGCATACTCGAATTTATTTTTTATCGAAAGTTTATTTATTTTAGTTCTTGTGTGGAAACTAATATTTTTATGTACATAAACCGCACTCCCTCCATGTTGACCACTATCGCGGCAGTAACTCGAGCCCAATTTAAAGTTTTTAATTGATAAATATTTTAACTGGTCAATCGATTTCCAGTGTTCCGTAATGCATATGAATTGGCAGTCTTCGTGATCTCTTAGCATCTCGATTATTTTATCTACAGAGTTTCCCAATGACTGGACATTTTGGTGAATTACGCTGATATTGGCGAATTCGTTTTTTTTACTGATTTTGCTGATTTGCGGTTGCTCATTTATAAAAAATCTGCATTATAGTTTATGTTATTTCTATATTTGGCTAGTCTACGTTTATAAACTGGACAGTTTTCGGATCTTGCAGAATGCTTAAAATCAGTTAGTGTCAGTTTTACACAGTTCGGGCATCTCAAATTTTCCTCCACAGTAGCACATTCCTTTGGTACATGTTGTCCTCCACACTTGTGGCAGCATTCTTGTTGTGTGCAATATTTTGCTACATGGTCAAAGCCTGAACATTTGAAACACTGGGCAAGATTTATATTGTCTTGAACATAAACCGTTACTAGATGAAAGTAAACTGTATGTTTTTTAAGGAACCATTTTGTTATTGTTGCTGGAGCTTGTAAAATCCAGTTTTCTTTCGTTGGATTTCGGCATTGTTTTTTTGCTATTACTTTGATTTTATCCACGACACTAATCTGCAGTTCTTCCACAATGTCGTCATTTAGTCTTACTAACTCTTCAATGAACTCATTTTCCGTCAAACCTTTCTCAATGCCTGTTATCATGAACATTGGATCTACAATCTCGTTTTCTTTAATTGTCATTTTATCAACCTTTTGTATTGCCACTTTTAGTTTATCCTGCTGATTTTTGTCATGGCTTTCTAAGATAATAGTTCCATTTTTTGTTTGTTTTATGCTTTTAAAACATTTTCCCAGCTCTTTAATGTTTATTTGCTGTTTAAGTGTTTTTAATGTTTCCTTTGGGTCATTAGTGTTGTCCATTCTGATTACTGTTTCATGTTTCTTTCTTGTTTTCGGTGTTTTCCACGGTTCTTCCTCTATGGATGGTGGTGTTTGTTAGTTAATGTTTTGTTCAGATGCATTTTCACTTGCTTTTTCTGCATATGTCTTAATGGATTTTTTGTGATACGCTCCCAAAAATAGGTATTTTACGGACTCATTTGAGTCCGTAAAATGCTTCTTTTTAGGCTTAGTCCCTAAAAGTCGTCATGGCAACCTTTACGGACTATTCCAAAGTTACTGAATATGCCTAAATGTCAAAAATTTCGAATTACATGACAAAATTGTCAAATAGTTGCTACGATATCAAATTCTAAGCTAACTTTGTCGTACATTATGATTTCAAAAATTATGGTAAATTTGTAAATTTAGGCGTTCTGAAGAATTGCAAAAAGCGTATAAATAAAAATTAAATTTTGGGAGCGTATGACAAAAAATAGTGTTTGCCACACGTACCTAAATCAGCGAATATTAACTACGATAAGAAGATTCACTCTCCGCGGCGGCACGTCAACGGTATGTCTCCTTCCCCGCGCGAAAACTAGCATGATACTGGCCGAGAATAACAACCGCAGAGAAGCGACAAAAGCCGTCGGCACCTTTGAAGTTGGAGATTCAAGTTTAATTTGTCATATGTAACAGATGACCGGTTTAATACACTGAGAGAAATGTAATGAAGGGAAAAGAAATGCTATACACCGATAAAACTAGTATTTAATTTCATGTTTATTATTTACTTTATTAGAAATGTATTATGAATAGTAATCTTTTAGGATTTAACGGTTTAACTCAGAGTTTACTGATTCGTCGCGTTCTAACCATTTTGCAGTGAATACTTCTTTGGTTTCGTGAGAGTGATTTTTCAAGGTCTCATCACGACATGGCTATGTTTTCGTCTCGCGTTACGAAATTTTCGTATCGTTGATTGGACGACTAACCCAAACTAACCAAATCCATTATAATTGTTAGCGTATCGGAACCGGCTCAATAAGCTGAGACTAAGTGAAATTAACCCAAAGTTGATTCGACGACTAACCCAAACTAACCAAATCTATTAAAATTGATTATAACGTAGGTATCGGAAAAGCTTCAAATAACTAAAATAAGTTGATAATAAGTGAAATTAACCGAAAGTTGAATCGACTACTAACCCAAACTAACCAAATCTATTAAAATTGATTATAACGTATCGGAACCGCTTCAAATGACTAAAATAAGTTGAGAATAAGTGAAACTAACCGAAAATTGATTCGACGACTCACCCAAACTAACCAAATGTGTTTGAATTGATTATAACGTATCGGAACCGGTTCAAATGACTGAAATAAGTTGAGACTAAGTGAAACTAACCGAAAGCTGATTGAACGACTAACCCAAACTAACCAAATCTATTTAAATTGATTATAACGTATAGGATCCGGTTCAAATGATTAAAATAAGTTGAGACTAAGTGAAACTAACCGAAAGTTGAATCGGCGACTAATCCAAACTAACTAAATCTATTAAAATTGATTATAACGTATCGGAACCGCTTCAAATGATTAAAATAGGTTGAGAATAAGTGAAATTAACCGAAAGTTGATTGGATTACTAACCCAAACTAACCAAATCTATCAAACTTGAATAAAATGTATCAGAACTTCAAATGACTAAAATAAGTTGAGGCTAAGTGAAACTAACCGAAAGTTGATTGGACGACTAACCCAAACTAACCAAATCTATTAAAATTGATTATAACGTATCGGAACCGCCTCAAAAGACTAAAATTAGTTGAGAATAAGTGAAACTAACCGAAAGTTGAATCGACGACTAACCCAAACTAACCAAATCTATCAAAATTGATTATAACGTATCGGAACCGGTTCAAATGGCTCAAATAGGTTGAGACTAAGTGAAACTCACCGAAAGTTAATTGGATGACTAACTCAAACTAACCAAATCTATTAAAATTGATTATAACGTATCGGAACCGCTTCAAATGACTAAAATAAATTGAGAATAAGTGAAACTTACCGAAAGTTGATTGGGCGACTAACCCAAACTAACCAAATCTAATCTTCGAAGATAAACACAGTTCACAATAATATATTACATAACGAGCATGAAGTAGCTTATTGCAAACAGATTATTGCACGAGCGAGCGCAGCGAGCGTGGGCTGTAATCGAACGAGTTTGTAATAAGCAAATTTCCATTCAAGTAGTGTACTATACTTTTTCTAAGACTATTTTTAAAATGCCAGTAATACTAATAATTACTACCGAGTTGAACATCAAATCACAGGTAACGCGATGCGGATGTCTCGTGATTTGAGCTGTTTAAAACCTAATTTGATTGGCACACTATGCATTATAACGTACGACTCTGCGTTAGTATTCTTTACGCATACTTGTGTGTAAGAATTATTTACTTATTAAGTAAACTGTAAGTAAGAAAGTGTTTACTATAAGAGTAGAAAAAATATAATACAAACAAATTATGTGCCTCACCTTTATAAGCACACAACTGAAGTGCAACTTCTGAAAGAGAATTTGGGAATTGAGTTTTTATCTTCTTTTAAGTTTTTTTTCTCAACTTTTGCCTCCGGTTTCGACCCTTTTTATTATTTTTATTTGTTTTTTTTTCAACTTTTTCGCCGAAAACCGCGTTTCTCTTTTTTTTCTTATTAGTTTTTCTTATTCGTTTTATAATCGTATTAACTGTCCGAACAGTTTTTTCCGTTTTTTTAATTATTTTTTTTCTCATTTAGTTTTATAATACTTCTATTAACTTTCTGAACAATCTTTATACCTTTTTTATTATTTTTTTTCCTTCTTACCTTTTATAATACTTTTAGTAACTTTCCGAACATTTTTTTACGTTTTGTTCAGTTTTTTCCCATCATCCAGGATCCTAATTTTACCCCGGCTACATGTCCTGAAAATGTCAGCCCTCTAGCTATCGCCAAAGAAATCACTTCAATAATAATTAACACAAAAACAAACCAAAGAAAATTGGCGTTCACGCAAAAGTTTTGTCGTCGACGACTGTACTAAACAAATCTCGGACTAAACAAACTGACAAGCACGTGGAGATGACAGTTGGCCGGTTTACCTCCCACTCCAAATTTTTGGGCGAGATTTATGTTGTCGCTTCTCTGCGGTTGTTATTCTCGGATACTGGCATGTGACCTTTGGACCCGGCGCACACTGGTCGAATTTCTAGGAAAGCTGGACATAATAAGGTTTACCAGAAATAAGACATAAAAGTTATTAAGTATTACACGTTTGATATATCGTGTTTTAGACAAATAATTGTTCAATTGTTTGCTCATCATCTGTATTTATATATAGGGAGTATCAATTATCACTAACGATAAAAATCATGTATAAAAATCATTCGTATGTTCTTAAATCGTTTTAAAAAAGGATTTTGAAAATTAAGGGCTCCTTCGTTGTAAAAAAAGGGTTTTAAATTTTTAATTCGATGATCCAAATTTTGTTTTTGCAACGGTTAATTCAGGAGTCTCACGAGCAAAATGAATGTTAAGCGGACGAGAGAAACGCGTTGATGAGGGCCTGCAATTTTGCCATACATGTATTTCAGAGTTATCGCTATTTTTAAAAATTGATCTAATAGGGACGCAACTAGTAAAAAATATAGAAGCATCAGTGCAGCTGTTGTTCAAAAACACTTGCTTATATTCTGAATATCCGAAGGTAATATCAAAGCCATATTTACAAATTAAAACTAAATTATAAATTTTTATCTGCTGATTCAGCCAAAGTTTTATTACCTCTTTTTATAATAACATCAGTCTTGCATCAGGAATAATGATTCTACCGAAATTTCACCTTCAGTTTCACTTACTACAATATTATGGGATTAGGGGTGGGTGACAATAATCGATTCTTCGATTCACTTTTAAGAAATTACCGATTAATCGACTTATCGATTAATATTTCAGTAAATATCGATAATTGATTATTTCGATTAATCGATTATTCAGTTATTTGCTAAAATATTAAGAGTTTAATCGATTATTCAATTTCATGCCCACCCGTACCGATGACTTTACAACAGATATAGCTTTTAAAATTCCAATTTAATTTAAAAGTAATTTAAAATTGAATTTAATGACATTTGAAAATACTTTTAGTACAACATATGAAGCAAAAAAAAAACAGAGAAACGTAAATGCTCAAACAAGACAGCAGCAGGGAAAACTACGCACGTTACAAATTTAGCCAATAAGGGATCCTCATTTCGACGCCTCATTTTCTGATAATCTGGCTACAGTTGTTGCACAATTAGGTATAACACCAACACATAACCTCAACGGAGTGTTAGCACGTTAGCAGTATAGTACATCAGTCTTTATCTTTTTATTATGTATTTGGGCAAAACTATATGATAAAAAGGATCACTCTCCGCGGCGGCATGTCAACGGTGTGTCTCCTTCCTCGCGCAAATACTAGCAGAATTACGGCAGGCCATGATACAAATAAAACAATCATGTTGGCAGGCGACCTTTGACGCGGCGGCCATAGACCAGCTCATCCTTTTGTCAGATTAATTTTCAATTCTATAGTCGAGTATATATTGCAATATTCGATATAAGATAATATCGCTATTTTTTAGTTGTATTGTATTACAAAATAGGAATGAAATATAGAGTAAAATTGTGCGAAACCTTTAACCAATTTTAAAATCACCCAAAACGCCAAAATTTAATTAAATATTAAAAGATGGAGCACATTCGAGCAACATTTTCTTCTTGATGTCTTTTGTCAGAATATTAGTATTCGGAAATATGGTGAAATCGTTAACACAAAATCAAAATCTTTTAAATATTAGTTATTACATACCTTGAGTATTGTTATCAATAATAACTAATTAAAAACGTTAACTGATTTTTGAAACATCCAGTTGAATACAAACTTTATCAAAATATTTATTTGGTGATAATAATAAAAAAAAACCATAACGTAAGTTTGACAGGGCGCTGCAAACAATTCAGAAGATATCAATTGTGTTTTCCAATGCCAACTAGAGTATTAGAGTGCTATAAATAATTTCGTTATAAATTTGATTAAATATACCGAAAACGAAAATATCGTTTATGGCCAGCTTTTATTTAAAGTCAACCTGTGTGCGGTGGAGTTTGCTGATTGTTACCAGGCAACGAAGAAAATCAACGACGATTCCTTTGTAGCGCTTTCTGGCCATTAAGTGGGCCTTCTTGTCGTAGTTAATATTCGCTGCCTAAATGAAGTTTTTCAGGACTCATCTGCTATTCCGGACTCGGCTAATGCCTCGTCCGGAAACAGCAATGATTCGTCCTGAAAAACTCCATTTTAGGTACTTGTAACAAAAATAACTATTTTATTAGTCTCTGAAATATTTACTTCGTTTATTTTTTTCCTATCCATAAAATCATGACTTTGTTGCTCTAATTTGTGCTGTAAAATAATATTTTCCTTTTCTATTTCCCCAGTTTTAAATACCATCATTGTAAAAAGTTTAGATATATAGGATTGCGCAGATCTTATAGATCTCTGATCATTTTTTGAGAGTGATATATTTCCATCTCTTTGTTGATCTCTATCTAAGATTTCGATAATTTTGCCTAAGGTTGAAAAAAGTCTGTGATCATCCCTTCTGAAAGATTTTGTACCTGATGTATACTATTTACGCTCGTATTTACGTTTAACGTTTCTTGTTTTCTGTTACTCTCGCATTGCCGTTTGTAAGATTTTTCTTGTTCTGGACTGGTTTCAGATCGTTGCCTTTTATTGGCTGACAGTTTGTCTTCCGGAATTTCTACCCCTGTTTCATCTGTCTCCGGTGGTGTCCTTAGAACAGATCTTCTTGGTTTGAAAATTGATGTTTCGGTCTGGGTCTGCTCGGAAAACACGTTAGCATCCAAGTTTTTGGAACTCCCCGGTATCTCTGGTCGATTCGTTATTTGTTTGCTTGCTGGTCTTATCGCTCCGCTTAACACCTGAAAGTTGTCCTTGACCCCTATGATACTGTTTATTTCGGCTATCGACATTTTTCACGATCTCAATGAATTACTTCGTTGTTTTTGTGTCTGTACCTTATCACTGTGATTTTTTAACTTAACTGTAGGTTTATCATTATCTCTACTATTACCACCCATATTTCAAACAATCACAAAACTAATAATGTTCAAAATTACTCGCAAAATCGACAAAATATTACGATGTTTAAAATACGAGTGCACTCAGCTCGAAAGTAAAGTAACTAATAAATAAACAAACTAACTAGCTGCTTAATTCTGCCGTTCTTTTCCCATTTTAACACATAAACATTAACTTAATTATATAACATACAAACAAAACAATATATACGCATAACGATAGTCTATTTACCCAAACAACGAATCTTTTTCAATTTTAATTTCTATGAAAATTTATTGCACTCCGGCCCAGGCAAGCGCGTATGATTGGCATCGAGTTCCAACTGCGTAGTGTCCCCGCTTCAGTGAGCTTCATCATTGTCTTTATAAGAAGATAAACAAAGGCTTCACGGAGAAAATTTGATTCCGTACCCCACTAAACAAGCCGAGTGTCACGGCTATAGTTTAGGCTATGATATTGGCTTCAATTATTAATATGAGGAAAAGGGATGGCTCAGACTACAAAGAAGTCGTCATTAAACAAATCTGGAACCAAACAGCACAGCTTCTTCAAGAAAGGTACTTTAACTTGCATCATATTATAAAATTCGATCTTTTCAAAGACATAGTAATTCAAAAGACCAGAATGGCTAGAAATGTTAAACGAAAACTTCTCCAAACCGACGTACAAAAGCGAAAAGTTAGTTCAAAGGCACTGACTTACGAGGAATGCAAGAAAATATTGCAAATCTATCAGGAAAATAATCCCGAAGACCTACAAAGAAAATTTTTTCATATTGCCTCGGTTGAGTTAGCATGGAGAGGAGGCGAGGCTATGCATGTATGGTTAATTTTTTTAAAAAAGAAATAACAAATGATGGTGTTGAAACAGGCCGACTTGAATACAACCCAATATTTTCCAAGACCACTCAAGGCGAAAACCAAAAAATTGCAGACTCAAAATGGCTAGTTCCGAATAGTAAGGAACAATATATGTGTCCTGTACGTTTTTTGTCACCTGCTAATATCTAAGAGAGGATATAATGTAAAATCACCAAGACTGTTTTAACCGTTAATGCGAAGTGGAAGAATGGAAATTGTTTTAAATATTGTCCTGTTGGAAAGAATACTATTTCAAAATGGACTGAACAAGGTGCAAAGAAGATCGGTTTAATTACAGTAACGGTAAAAATTACTAACCATTCACATAGAGCAACAGCGATTAGCACTTTATCTAAGTCTGGAGTAGGTGATCAAGCTATAATGAAGATTACTGGATATAGTAATGCTGCATCCTTTAAACCATATTTACAGTTAGACGAGTCGCATCACAAAAATATTATTCAAAACCTCAGAGAGACAAGTTCCGGTACATCTATCTCTTAGTCTAGCTACTTCAGATGAAAATTTCGTACAACCCGAGTTATATAACTTGGAAACTTAGAGTTTATAAAAAAACATTTATTTCCAAAATAACCATTTACAATGACTTTTAAAATTATATTAGTTTGAAAATTAGGACGCGATGATCTTAACTACACGAAGTACAAAGTAAAAGTGATTTTTTATTACGCATGCATCATAATCAACGATTATCGCACGCTGCAGCGTGCTTAAAATGATGTTTATGATGCGCCTACTTTTTTAAAGGTTGCTATAGAAACATTTGATCATGTCAAGTGTGACATATTAATATATTCGTCAATATGTCCCTTAAGTTTAATATTTAAAACATTTTGGAGATTATGATGCATTCGTAATAAAAAATAGCGTATGATATACGTGTATAAGATGCCTTTAAAGCCCTTGCGACTTACAAAACACTCCGCTGCGCGTCGTGTTTTGAAATATGTCGCGCGTGCTTTAAAGGCCCTCTTATACACTTATATCATAATATACTATTAAAATTTGAGCGTGACCTATTTATAGGGCAGCGAAGGTAAACAATTAAGGGCCATTAAGATAGCTTTCTAATCTAATTCTAACTACATAATTCCTCCCTCCTTAAGTTCGGAAAAGAGAGGTTGACGCTTTTCAGAGTTTTCTTGAAGTTCCATTTCATTTTCAATTTTTCTGGGTTTCTTGTGGACTTGTCGGTGTAACCATATGATGCTTCCGAACACTAAGATTATTAAAGTAATTATAATAATAAAAAGTGTTGGGGTCCAGTGGGTGATGTAAGGATTCTTTATCTTGAGCAATTTTATCGAAGTCATCAATTTATTGGCTTCAAGAAGGTCTTTATGATTTACAATCTGTAGCTGGAGTTGTACAAATTCACTTGAGTTGTCTTGAAGTTCCAACTTTGGCATTTCCAGACTATAAAATAGATCAGAGGATTTTCTTTTTGCAAGTGATTGGTCTTCTATCGTTATGGGACAATCATCGAGGCTTATAAGCATTGGTTTGCTTATTGGAGTAGTTCGTCTTGATCCCTGACAGTTATTTTTTATTAAGGTTGGTTTTGCAGGGACGACTAATAATTCCTTGTCATTCAGACGGTGTATCCTTGTAGTTGTATACTGTATATTGACCACTGGGCATGTGTCCTTATTTGTTCGTAGGATTTCTGCTACACATTCACTTTCCTTTGAGAGGACATCTCTGGTACAAATAAAGATGTTTTCCACCTTGGGACATTCTTCAGATGTTGAATAATATTCTCCATTCGTGAGTAATAGGTAAGGTTTAGGAATGATTATTGTTTGGTTAAGGATGGGAATTGGATATATTTTATACAATTCAAATAAGTTCTTTAAGGATTTTGCGAATATCACGATGAGAAAACTTGACTTCTGCGATGGTGGTGTTGATGTTCGGTATAGTGGGGAGAGACTTGCTTTGGGGCACGTCTAAGGTAGAGTGCGATGAAAACATTTTGGCGAGCATGTTTGCTTTTTCCTTGGCTGTAGTCGCCGTGATGCCACGTTCGTCCGTCAAAGGTGGGAGAGACGTTTTTGTAAAGTTGTTACTTACTGCCTTTGCTACCGACCAGAAATTCCTGGAGCCACTGGGGCATTGCAAAAGCTTGTTCCTGATCCTTTGATTGTGTTTGTCCTTAGTTTCGTCGATCACACGCTTGCACTCGTTTCTCGCTTCGATAAAATAATTGCGATTTTCAGCGGTATGATTTTGCTGCCAGTACTTATAGGCTTGCTGTTTCCTTCCTACAGCTCTTTCGCATCTTTTGTCGAACCAGGGCTTTCCTTTTGATGGTAACTTGATGGAATTTGGGATGTATGCTTCCATTCCTGAGGAGATTACTTGCATGATCTCTTCGCAGCCAGGGACGTCTTAAGGCATGGGCCGGTTGGGCCCGGGCCCAGGGCCTCCGGCGCCAAAGGGGCCTCGCTAAGCCTACGCCTAATTAAAAAAAAAATATGAAAAAAAAAATTATTGTAGAGAAAAAGTGTTATGTTGTGTTATTAATATTATCCAGTAAAAACTTTAAAAAATTTTTGATTTCCATCAATCATAAAATATATATTAGTTTCAGAAAGACCACGAAACACCCCCTTCAATAAAATATATTAACCTTTAACTATTTAGAATTTTAATACAAAATCTCAAAAGCAACAGAACAATATTTCTATTCATCTATTATCAGTTCAATTTAATAGGACCAGGAGGCACAAATTCGGCTGTCGTTTAATAAAAAAAAAAAACTAGTCGGCACATTGTCAACGACAAAGAGGTGTTGGTGTCTTGTCTGGCCTGGCCGACCTCGGGAAAGAATTAATAAACTACCCAAACTTACCCAATTCTTCAATAAAGTAGTCGATACAAGTTGCGCATCTACCAGTGCCAGCATAAGCGATGATAATGAAAATATTGAAAATGTTCATGAAGAAACGATTTCTTCGATCACCAGAGTGACGGACGTTGAGGGTACAAAGGCCGAACCCGAAGCTGATCAGGAGAAAAGTGCAATTAATAAAGTTAATGATGATACTGAAAGTACGGATCCAGGTCTATGGCCTCTATCTGTCGACAAATTACAGTCCTATTGGATTGATAAGGAAAGGTTTACTTCTTTGTGTGTAAATTGTTTTCATCCATTTCTTCTGCATTTACCAGCACTGGATTCAATGACTGGAAACATACAGGTATGGCTGCCTCGCAACATGAAAATTCTCCTGAACACAGGAACTGTATGATGACCTACCAGAGTCGCTTAAGGGTATCTGGCTGTATAGATACCCAATTAACGAGGCAATTTAATGATGAACGTCAATACTGGCGAATAGTAGCTGTCATAAAGTGTTTAGCTTTAAGAGGACTTCCTTTTAGAGGAGAAAATGAAAATATAGGTTCAGTTAAAAACGGAAATTATTTAGGAACATTGGAATTGCTTAGTCAATTTGATCCATTTTTGGATCAGCACATAAAGAAGTATGATAATGCTGGAAAAGGTAGCCCTTCGTATTTATCAGCTACAATTTGTGAGGAATTCATTCAAGTAATGGGATCGAAAGTCTTGGCGACTAGCGCCACTGAAGTACAGAAAGCCAAGTATTATTCTGTTTCTGTTGATTCTACACCGGATGTGACACATGCCGATCAACTAAAATTTATTTTACGATATGTCAAAATTGCTGTACCCATTGAACGATTTTTTCAATTTATTCATTTTCATGGTCATACCGCAGAGTATCTGGCAGATGTTGTCGTTTCATTTTTAGAAAAAAATAAAAATTTGCTAGATGACTGTCGTGGTCAGTCATACGACAATGCGTCGAATATGTCAGGTCAGTATTCAGGACTGCAAACTCGACTTAAACAAAAAAATAAATATGCTATATACGTACCATGCGCAGAACATTCTTTACTAGAATGCAACTTGAATGTCACAATTTACATTGACTTTGTTGGAAACCTCTACAATGTATTTTCTTCATCATTCCGTTGGGAAAAAGTTCTGATAATAAAGTACTGAAAAGCTTATCAAAAACACGTTGGTTTGCACGTGAAGATGCAGTTACAGCTTTAAATTGTGGATACAAAGAAATCCAAATGAGTCTTGCTACCTTAAGTAATGACAAATTGCAATCAGCAGATACACGTCTTAATGCAAAAACATTAAATAGCAAGATGGATGAATTAGAAACCAGTTTCTTAACCATTTTTTGGAGTGATATTTTGACTCGGATTAACAAAGTAAATTTGTTCGTCCAAAAGGAAAACTTAAATTTGTCTACAACTGTAAAACTTTTTAAATCGTTGATGACG
This sequence comes from Pissodes strobi, assembly GCA_016904865.1. Taxonomy (NCBI): domain Eukaryota; kingdom Metazoa; phylum Arthropoda; class Insecta; order Coleoptera; family Curculionidae; genus Pissodes; species Pissodes strobi. Next base: position 8,040 of record JAEQML010061174.1, on the reverse strand, counting down.
TATATCAAGAAAAAAGAGAGACGTTTTTAATTCTTTTGAATCAAAAGCCAGAGAAAAATCAGATATAAAGGAGTACCGCGATACTCAGAAACGAGTAAAACAACGAAGTGTCAAAGTAAGGTTCCTTGAAGGTAACGAAAATAAAGACACCGACGTTACTCTTCAAAGCAGTCAGAAATTTAGAGTCGAAACCTATCTACCAATAATCTGTCTAATTTCAAATATTGAAAAAGGTGGTCAAAAATATTAACAAATATTTGAAAGGTTCGGTGTTTTTTGAAAACATTTCTGACCTAACTGAAATTAAAATTTCAAAAGAAGCCGTAAAACTGTCACAATTTTATGACAAGGACATTAACACCGATGAATTAATTTTGGAATGTGAGCATTTCAAATCCTATATCAGCATCGATATTGAAAAACTAAAAAAACAGGAAGTAGAAATGGAGAAGAAAAATAAAAATGAGAAGAAAGAGAAATCTAAATCTACTGATGATCAAGATGACCTAACTGTAGATGGAGATGATAAGTCTATTGGAATCGGTACGCTTTATGCATATATGTTTAAAGAAAATATGTTCACAGTATTTCCAAACATTGAAATTGCTATGAGAATTTTTTTGTCCATGATGGTCACCAATGCAAGCGGGGAACGTTCATTCTCCAAACTTAAAATAGTCAAAAGCGAAATTAGAAACCGCATGAGCCAGTCACGATTGAATAACCTAAGTGTGATGAGTATTGAAAGCGAAATTTTACAAACCATTGATTTTGAAGATATAATCCACGATTTTGCTTCTGCAAATGTAGAAAACGACCTTTGTAATTTGTTAATTATAATTTGTTATTTTGTTAGAAAAGTCTCCACAATTACAGTACATTTTAGTTAAAAAGTTATTTTTTCTTATTTATTAATGTCTTATTCTCTACAAGAGATCTCTCTTAAGGGGGGCTCCGCCTACTTAAGTGAACGCTAAAAGATTTTCTAAATACACTACAAAGAAAAAATTACTTAAAAAGAATCGCAATGTCACACAAATTAGAGGTACATTAAATCTTACATTTTACATTTTATAATTTAATCAATTCACTGCCGATCAAAACTATCCGACGTGTTAATTTGGCAAAGGCGCTGGTTTACCCGTTCCAGAGAGCCGGTAAACTTTTTAATTCCGCATTGGAAGAAATATCTGTTGCCGAAAGGTGCCTTTTGCATTTGGATTTTTGGATGCAATAAAAAAAATTAACTACCTATTTTATTTTGCTTATTTATTCATATATAATTTTTGAAGGTTATAAAACATGGTCGGAGACAGATGTCAGTAACTTTTAACAGAAAAAATAATAATTGTAATATTTATTTGAAGAACAATTCCAAAGTTAATTTATGCTTTTGGTTTTACAGTAAGTGTGCCCGGGTTTCCTCAAAAATTCAAGTTCTGCAAAAGTTATGACCTTGACTTGTGTTGACAATGACCTTGAAATTTACGAAAATTTTCGCCTGCGCCGCATGTAATGGCTGGACGGGGTGTGGGCGGGCTCAGGGAAGGGGGGTAGCCCCACCCCCGTAGGCAAGGGGGCGTTTTCGTACGTCTAGGCCCAGGGCCTCAAGAAGTCTTAAGCCGTCCCTGTTCGCAGCAGTCTGACGGGTCGTCATTGGCAAAGCAGACGTCGAGCCAAGGAAAATCTAGGTAAAACTGTCTCAGATCGTCCCAGTTTGCAGAATTGTAATGCCAGATTTTGCGAGGTAATGGTGGATCCTTCTGTATGAGTGGCAATTCACAAACCGTTGTAATAAGTTTGTGGTCGGAGGTACCTAATGGCGGACCAACTGTAACCTTGTACTGGTCAGGATTGGTGGTCAGAAAAAGATCCAGGAGGGCGGCGAATTAGCCCCTCTCTGAGATTCGAGTTGGTTCGTCTACAAGTTGAGTAAGCCCGCAGCTGATGGCAAATGCTTCAGCCTCTCTACCTTCGTTGTCGGTCTTGTTGTGATGTTTGAGCCAGTTGGTGTTGTGGGCATTGAAGTCTCCCAGAACGATTATTTCTGAACTGGGGTGATCGACCTGTATTGAGTCAAAGGTGGTAGCTAGTGTTGACACGGTATAAATAAGTATATACGGTAGGTTCACTCGAGACAAATTGCCAATTTCGCCGACAGTTTTTACCTTCAAAGAGAATCCGGATCAGTCTCGTTCGCGGCCAGTTGTGGCTACACTACGAGGGAGCATTTACGGTCAGTGTGCAAACGCCTTGTCTGTACTGTTGGGTCGCGTTGAATTAAATAATTATTAAGATCGTTACTATGGCGAGATATTGTTGTGCGGATAATTATTGTATTACAAAAGTGGGTGACGGATTTTCATTTTTTAGATGCCCCAAAGACCCTATCAGTTAAGATTTATAATATTTTTTTAATAATATGCAGTTTTTCAATTACACGTATAATCGGTTTAACAAATATGTCTTTATTAAAATTTTGTTATTTACCTAAATATGGATAAAGACAATAGTAAGAAAAGAAAACAAGTACGGTAAAAATTAAATGCCCGTCACTACTAGCGTGAGCAAAAATCCGTTTATGATTTAATAATTAATTAAAATATTAAAAATTAAAATATTAAAGTAAGTTGAAACTAATCCAAAGTAACCAAATTTAGGCGACTAACCAAAAACATTAAAATTGGTTATAAAGTACGGAATCGGTTCAAATTACTAATATAAATTGAAACTAACTGTAATTAACAAAAAGTTGATTGCACGACTAATCAAAACTGGTCAAAGTAACCAAAAGCACTAAGAGCTTAAACCTATCGGAACAGATTAAAAATATTAGTTGGCTACTGACATAATTTTACCAAAAATATTTAAATTGGTTATAATGTATCGGAACCGCTTCAAATGAGTAAAATAAATTGGAGCTAACTGAAAGTAACCGAAAGCTGATTGAATGACTAGCCAAAAGAAACTAAAAGCACCGAAACCGGCTAAAACGTATCGTAATAGATTAAAAATATTGGAGTAAGATAAAATTAACCCAAATTAACTGAATTTTGGCGACTAACCTCAACTATCCAAAAACAGTAAAATTGGTAATAACGTATTGGAACTGGTTCAAATGACTATAATAAATTTAAACTAACTGAAATTAACCGAAAGTTGATTGAACAACAAAGCTAACCAAAAGTAACCAGAAAAGCGAAAACATAAATCAAAATAGATTAAAAATATTAAAGTAAGTTGAAACTCACTTAAATTAGCAGAATTTCGGCGACTAACTAAAATTAACCAAAAACATTAAAATTAATTATACTCGTAACGTATTTGAACCGGTGCAAATTCTAAAATATATAAAAACCAACTAAAACTAACAGACATCTGATTGAATGACAAACCAAAACTAATCAAAAGTAACCAAAAGGACTAAACCGTATCGGAGTCGGTTCGAATGACTAAAATAAATAGGATCTAACTGAGACTAACCGAAAGTTAATTAAACGGCTAAACAAAACTAACTAAAAGTAAGCAAAAGCGAAAGAACGGTCTAAAACAATTCGGAACAGGTTAGAATTATTATCTACTGCAACGTCATGGCAAGTTATATATTAATAGATTTTCCTATCTGCAAGTGGAGGGTAATTTTTTAGGTCTTCATATCGGCACCTTTTTTTATTTTTTTATAATTATGTTAAAAAATATTATAATGTTAAAAAATATTATAATGTTAAAAAGGCGTTTCTTTAAGTTCAGTTAGTTTTAATTCATTTTAGTCACTTGAACCGACTCCGATACGTTACAATCAAATTTAATGTTTTCGGTTAGTTTTGGTTAGTCGCCAAAATTCGGTTAATTTAAGTTAATTTTAACTTACTTTAATACTTGTAATTTGCCCGATACGGTTTAGGCGTTTTTGGTGCTTTTGGTTAGTTGTTCACTCAACTTTCGGTTAGTTTCAGTTAGTTCCAATTTATTTTAGTAATTTCAACCGGATCCAATACGTTATAACAAATTTTAATGTATTTGGTTAGTTTTGGTTAGCTGCAAAAGTTCGGATAATTTGAGTTAGTCTTACTTTAATTTTTTTAATCTGTTCCGATACATTTAGTTCTTTTTGGTGCTTTTGATTACTTTTGGTTAGTTTGGGTTAGTAGTTCATCACGCATATGACATCATGTGTGTCAAATGTAGCACGCAGTTTTTCGCAATTTGATGCCCCATAACAGCAAAACAGAAACATTTTCAATGTTAAAAGTACTACGGCAGACGTAGCGCGATGAGAGAAATTCTCACAAATGCAGCCAATCATTTGAGAAATGCACCCGGTTAATTGGCTATGTTAAAGAGGACGCCAAATAAGTCAGCTAGAGTAGTGGAGGACAACTCCGCCCGCAAAGCCATCTCCAAAAACTGACGATTTCGCAGAAAATGTGAGAGAAATACTCGTAGCGCGAGTAATGAAGTGTTTAGACTTTTAAGAAGCTATACATTTACTTTACTAGCTTAATTTGTCCTTTTTATATTTTTTAATTCCCAGCATAATCTTTCTCAGGTACTTTGAACCTTCTGCTTTATACATGTTTTAATAGATGAATCAAGTTACAAACTGTCAAATAAATTATTTTAGGTATTACCTTTATTTATAATATTTTTGAATTTAGTATACGTTACTATTTTGTATAACTTTATTACATAGTTTTATTCATTTGAATCACGTATTAAAAATTACCTTAATCGCCCTTTGAAATATCGTGTATCAAATAATAACCGAGGAAATAATTTTGCATCAGCTAATACTTTTTGAATCTCCCCTTACAGGCTGCTTGCTGCTGCAGGTAGAGTAAAAACTAATTTTTTACCGTGTTGTGGCTTTTACGTTTGATCCAAAAACATCAAACGATTTTTGCTAAGTGAATCTACTCGATATTATTTGTACTCTGGTGTTGAGAAAAAGCTTTGGTGGTGGTTTACAATGACTTTTAAAATTCTACTAGTTTGAAAATTAGGACGCGATGATCTTAACGACACGAAGTACAAAGTAAAAGTGATTCTAAAATTTGAGCGTGACCTATTTATAGGGCAGCGAAGGTGAACAATTAAGGGTCATTAAGATAGCTTTCTAATCTAATTCTAACTACATAACTCCCGTGGTTTCCAACAAAACACGCACTTTTCAAAATCATGGTCATGAAACTGCTCCCTTGTATAATAAATAATTGTGTATTTAACTATTACTATAAAAGTTAATTTTCCTTGTTGTTTTCATTTTATATCCCTTATTGTTTATGTGTTTCTATTAAAATAAATATTATTTATTAACATAATAATATTATGTATTCATTTCTCAGTATATAGTCATGTCATATACCACTCGTGTTAAATATTTTTCTTGAATATATTTTGACTTTTTTCCGCCAAATTTTTTATAAAAATTCCACTCGGCTAAATTTCTTTTGAAAAATACCCCTCCAGCTTCGCTGTCGGGGTATTTTTAAAGAAATTTAGTCTCGTGATATTTTTTATAACAAATTTGACACAAAATCGTCAAAGTATATTCAAAAAATATTCAACACTCGTGATGTAACTGATGACTCTTTCGTTTTCGTGGTCTAAACCACTGTCGAACCTAGGTCGTTTCCTGGCACACTCGTCTGTGGTGGGACTGAGTGAGATCATGTTGGTGCCCTACATCCGTTTTCTTCTTAATAATTCTTGTTCATCATAATGCTCGTTGAACTTTTTTGGGACGGCGCGGCGCCGGCCGACGCGGCGTTAGGTTTTAAATAATGCTTTTTTCCGATTTGTAATCTTAATTAGTAAAATGTTTGTCACAAGTATGTTTTTTTTTAAGTGTCTCAGCGTCTAACCCAAGCAAACTTGTGTTTCCTAAAATGACCAGTCTCGAACAATTATTTAAATAACGAAACAAGGGTAAAAATTAAAACGGGTATTAAATAAACTCAAAGAAAGAATACTTTATCGATAAAATAAAACTATCTACCTAGCAAAAATAAACAAAAATCGAATTTTTCGCAACTAAATACTAAACTAATAGAGCTCCAGTTTAAGTACAGGGTGTCCCAAGTTCTCAATCACACTTGTTCGAAAAATTCATATTAATGTCATTTTTCATAAGAACTCATGTGTTAGAGAGAGACAGAAAACAGATTTTTAGTGAAATCTTAACTAAAAATCGTTAAAATGAATGTTTTCGAATAAGTGCAATATATCATTGGTTCTGGCACATCAGAATCTCTTAAAAACTGATATAAATGAGCCACTATTTTCTGTCTCTCTCTAACACATGAGTTTTTATGGAAAATGCCATTAATACGAATTTTTCCAATAAGTGCGATACATCATTGGTTTTGAGACCTTATATGCTCTTAAAATCCATAATAAAAAATCCAGGACCGTATTTAAAATAACAGAGTTAATGATGACAGCTCAAAGACGAACCGTCGGTTTGAAAATCTGATAACACCAAGGACCCCGCAGGGAGCTTATGGAAAAGTGGTTCCGGTCAAATTGGCTGAAATTTTGATATGATGTTGTTTTCGAGTTCCTGATCAAAAGTTATCATTGCACCAACGAAATCGTTCGAGCGGTTTTCGAGATATTGCCTGCCAAATCCCATTTTGGGGTATGCAGTAAAATAAGGCTTAGTATTGAGATGATATCTACCACAAATTGTAAATGCAGTTTTTTTGTCACTTATATGTTACGAAATGACCGTAATTATGCTTACAATATTGAACACATATACTAGGAACATCAAAAAAGCCATTTACATTATACAGGGTGTGACAAAAATAAAGCAAAATACCAATAGCTATTTTTTCCGTCAAATAATTATTATTAATAGTACCTGTACAAATGATATTAACTAGATTATATCTGAAAATGTCTTATATATACCAGGTAAGTTAAAAAAGTAATTTTTAACGTACAGGGTGCGTCAAAAAAGTTGCAACAACGCTACCAATAGAATATATACCTATTTCCTCTCAATGATCTTTTTATTAATACTTTACTTCACGAAAATAAATTAAAAAACAAAATGTCAAGTACGGACCAGGGAAGTCAAAAAAATTGTTAATATAGAAGGTGAAAGGAAAAGTAACACTTTTCTGTTAGACTTCTTGCCTTTAGCGCGCTATAGCAGTATATCGAGCAGTATTATTCTTCTCAACTTATTAAGCAAATATTTCTTGGAAACATTTACGACATACTGTAAAAAAAAATATTTGATTATAAAAACGGCTATACGGTAAATGGAAAAAGAATAACCAGAGTAGTTTTATTTAAAAAAAATTCTTACCGTTATAGAATAATTTGAATATTGGCATTATGTCTTCTGTTAGCAGCATCCAAACCGTTTCTAACAAGGTTGTAGCTGGATATTTTACAGTGGCTTCGTATCGCGAGTAACCCAGATACCACAAAACTGACGCAACATGGGCACATGTTTCTAGTGTCCTTGCACCAGATTTACAAGTACAGTATTGCATCTTCTTGTTATTCAATGACCAATTGATGTTTAATCGCATTGCGGTGGCGAGAGTAAATGCGATTTAATGTTACGAAATGACCGTAATGTATACCTAATTTGCACGTCAAAAAATGCGCAAATAAAAATATATTTTTTTAAATATGTGTAGATTGACAAATAATAATGAATTTATTCCAAAATTGTTGTACACATTGTATACACATTGTGCTGGGACCCCAAGAATTTTTTACTTACAACGTAGAGCTGCCCATATACTAGCTGGCTTGACATACCGTGCCGACTGTACAGAACAAAAACATATACTGTATCACATAGGCGCACCCAGCATTTTTATTGTAATTTAAAATACTAAAATATTTGGATTAAAGTTTTATCAATGTATATTTTTTTTATGAGTATCGCTACACACATAGATTGTAATAGTTTATGTAGGTATATACAGTACCTATATGTATTTGTTCTGTAGAGTCGGCACGGTATGTCAAGCCAGCTAGTATATGGGCAGGTCTACGCTGTAAGTAAAAAATTCT
>MU192984.1:14740-26089 GCA_016904865.1 Pissodes strobi | reverse complement strand
CTAAAAGCTGGGGGCCGCCATTGTTCCTGCACTAAAGGCTGTACCACCGATTGTGAACTTGGAGATTATTGTGAAGTTGGATATTATTGTAAACTTGTATATTTATGTAAATTTAGGTTTGTATTTATTTGGGAACTGAGCGTTACAGTTCTCTAAACAATCTCTAAAATTAGTAAAGTAAATATCAAACAAAACCAGGAAGAAAAATATCAAAAATATCTAATATCTATTGTCTAGGACGCTTAGCAGCGGAGAAACATATAGCCACGAACTAAATTAAAGCGGCCGCGGCACGTCGAGCATATATTTTATCCTTTAGGACCCTAACGAGTTATCCGCCTGACGAGTCCTGCGCTGCGCGCGCATCATAATGTGACAACAATTAGCAGCACTGCACGTGAGATAATTGCTCACGTCATTTATATTTTTTTCACTTCATGCAAAACCAAACGAAACTAACCTAAAGCATGCCCAAAATCAAGGTTTTATAAACATAACCTTAAAAAAAGCAGGTCTTGTCACTGAAATCGAACTAGGGCCGCCGTATCAGAAACTTAGCATCTAACCACTGAGCTATGAGGCACACTGAAAGCAACTTTCTGGACCATAAAGACATCTATTTGTCAGACGCCCAGGACTCGTAAGGCGGTAGGATTCATTAGCATCCTTAAGAATAAAGTATATGCGCACGCCGATTTAGCTCGAGTAGACATAGATTATGTACAGGGTGTCTCACGGTGGATGATACCTTAAACGTCTCTGAAGAACCACTAAACGAATCAGTCTGAAAAATTTGTCGTAGACATAAACAGATATGCTCTACCTTGCTAAAATATTTTCGACAATGCAGTGTTGCCACTTTTACTAAAAAGTAGAAGCAACTGTAAAATTTTAAATGGTACACTATGTATTATTGCATATTTGGATTTTGCGGAAAATTCCAGAGATATTTCATGAATAATGTTCTATACATATCTCTAACTGTTTTAGAAATATTGACAGTTGAAAATCGACCATTTACCAAGTTTGACAGCCTGTAATATCTAAACGGCTAAAGATAAAGCAAAATGGTTTGCAATTTCACATCTTGGTCTTTTATAAGCCATCGTTTTACACTAATATTAGATTTAACCAGAGGTTACATTTAACCGAGATTTCTTAACATCTGGTTAAATATAAAATTTGTGTCAAACGATAGCTTACGAAAAACTAAGACAGGGAAATGCAAACCATTTTGCTCCATCTTGGCCGTTTAGATTTTACAGGCTGTCAAACTTGGTAAATGGTCGATTTTCAACTATCAATATTTCAAAATCATTTGGAGATAGGTATAGGACATTATTTATGAAATATGTCTAGAATTCTCCGCAAAATCCAAATATGCAAAAATATATTGGACGTTCCATTTAAAATTTTACAGTTGCTACTTCTTTTTAATAGAAGCGGCAACACTGTATTGTCGAAAATAGTTTAGCAAGGTAGAGAATATCCGTTTATGTAAATGACCCAATTTTGAGAATGATCTGTTGAGTGGTTCTGCTGAAACGTCTAAGGTACCATCCACCTTGAGACACCCTGTATAAGTAAGCGCCAGCCTCCTTAGTAACAAGGAAAACTTCGTCCCCCGAGTAATCGGTAGCTTACGCATCTGTTCTAGGTTATATATGGTACTACAGTGGCTCTATAAGCCACGGTAACTAGTACTAGGGATGAGCGCCATCAGTTAAAAGGTAAATGTGGAAACTTGCAATGAATCACGAATTTTAACGCCTTTGGTCAAATTAATTGGCCAGAGAGTTGACGGGTGCACAAAGTCGTGAAATTTAAAATTTGGGGCGCGGGAAGCTTGAGTCCATTCCAAAATTTCCCAATTTTCGTGATGCTAGCCAATGTGACAGTTTGCGTATTGTTCTTAGGTTATAATAATTTAGTTTTGATTTGTTATATTTGATGGTGAAATTGCTTCTCGAGACTAATCAATTCAAACTTATTGAAAATTGTATTAAAAATGTTTTAGTATTTATTGAAAACTCATTTGCCGAAATCCTGTACGATATTATGCGTTTGTGAAATGTAGATTTAATAATTTCAATTCCATCTTTACTGCTGATTACCACATTGTCTTTGTGATTATTTCTGCGCAGGTGACTTGCCCCCATATTTCGTCTGATTGATTTTCGACAGAAACATCCTGGTGGTGAAATTGGCTCTCGGGACTAATCAATTCAAACTTATTCAAAATTGTATTAAAAATGTTTTAATATTTACTGAAAACTAATTTGCCGAAATCCTGTAAGATAGGGGTTTTTGAAATGCAGCTATAATAATTTCAATTCCATCTTTACTGCTGATTACTGCTTTGTTTTTGTGACTATTTGTGCGTAGATGACTTGCCCACATATTTTGTCTCCTCGATTTTCGACAGAAACATCCTGGTGGTGAAATTGGCTCTCGATACTAACCAATTCAAAGTTATTTAAAATTGTATTAAAACATGTTGCTGAAAACTCATTCTCGAAAACCTCTGAGATATTATGGGTTTTTGAAACGGAGATGTAATAATTTCAATTTCATCCTTACTGCTGATTATCACATTGGCTTTATGACTATTTGTGCGCAGGTGACTTGCCCACATATTTTGTCTGATTGACATCCTGGTGGTGAAATTGGCTCTCGGGACTAATCAATTCATGCTTATTCAAAATTTTATTAAAAATTGTTATAATATTTACTGAAAACTCATTTGCCGAAATCCTGTTAGATATGAGTTTTTGAAATGCAGCTGTAATAATTTCAATTCCATCTTTACTGCTAATTACCGCATTGTCTTTGTGACTATTTATGCGCAGGTGACTTGCCCACATATTTTGTCTGATCAATTTTCGACAGAAACTTCCTGGTGGTGAAATTGGCTCTCGATACTGATCAATTCGAATTTATTTAATATTGTATTAAAAAATGCTTTAATTTTTGCTAAAAACTCATTTGCCGGAAACCTCTAAGATATTATGGGTTTTTGAAATGCAGATGTAATAATTTCAATTCCATTTATTCTGCTGATTACCACATTGTTTTTGTAACTATTTGTGCGCAGGTGACTTGCCCACATATTTCGTCTAATTGATTTTCGACAGAAACATCCTGGTGGTGAAATTGGCTCTCGGGATTAATCAATTTTAACTTATTGAAAATTGTATTAAAAATGTTTTAATATTTACTGAAAACCCATTTGCCGAAATCCTGTAAGATATGGGTTTTTGAAATGCAGCTGTAATAATTTCAATTCCATCTTTACTGCTGATGATTACTGCATTGTTTTTGTGACTATTTGTGCGCAGATGACTTGCCCACATATTTTGTCTGATCGATTTTCGACAGAAACATCCTGGTGGTGAAATTGGCTCTCGATACTGATCAATTCAAATTTATTTAATATTGTATTAAAAAATGCTTTAATATTTGCTAAAAACTCATTTGCCGAAAACCTCTAAGATATTATGAGTTTTTGAAATGCAGATGTAATAATTTCAATTCCAGCTATACTCCTGATTACCACATTTTCTTTGTGATTATTTGTGCGCAGGTGACTTGCCCACATATTTCGACTGATTGATTTTCGACAGAAACATCCTGGTGGTGAAATTGGCTCTCGAGACTAATCAATTCAAACCTATTCAAATTTGTATTAAAAAATGTCTTAATATTTACTGAAAACTCATTTGCCGAAATCTTCTACGATATTATGGGTTTTTTAAATGAAGATGTAATAATTTCAATTTAATCTTTAGTGCTGATTACCACATTGTTTTTGTGACTATTTGTGCGCAGGTGTCTTGCCCCACATATTTCGTCTGATTGATTCTCGACAGAAACATCCTGGTGGTGAAATTGGCTCTCAGGACTAATCAATTCATACTTATTCAAAATTTTATTAAATTTTTTTTTTATATTTACTGAAAACTCATTTGCCGAAATCCTGTACGATATTATGCGTTTTTGAAATGCTGATTTAATAATTTCAATTCCATCTTTACTGTTGATTACCATATTGTCTTTGTGATTATTTGTGCGCAGATGACTTGCCCACATATTTCGTCTGATTGATTTTCGACAATCCTTACAATATTTTTGATTATCTAGAAGAAGACAAATAAACTAAATGTTAGTTTGAACATAAAGCAATTAAAATTAAAACAAAGTAGTAAACTATAGTTTATACATTTAAACCACAAAAAATAAAAATTTAATAGCACATATCAATAAATCAATAAATCATTGATTGGAATGGATGTCAATTAATAACCCAAACTAACCCTCATTTCTAGCACTTGCTTAAAGATCTCAGACACCAATAGACTTATGATTCTTATTTTTGTGGCATCTTATGCAATAAGTAAGCTCCTATTACCGGCAGTAAAATAAGTATGGTATTAAAATTTTAATTATTAATTTTAAAAAACGCAAATAGGAAACACAACCCTTTTAACCTATGGTCAAATGCATATATCACAGTGAAAATTTGAAATTCCCTAGAACGCCTAAGAATTTCGTCTTCGTATGAAATGATCACTTTTGACGACGTGAGTCGTTGCTATATGAACTCTGCTTTAGTTTTAATTGAGCAAACATTCTGTAAAAACACATGGCGCCGTTGCATTAGTTCAGCGCACATTTTTGGCACCACTGTCAGAATCGAAAATGGGAAGCACATTTGGCAAGAACGCAATGTTATCGAGTAAATATTTATTTTAACAATTAATTGAATCAATTATTTGTCTCTGTTATATTCATGCAAAAACTATGCCGTATAAGCAAATTCAGTGGCTAAATTATAAATGTTTTTAAATAATTTTCGAAACACAAAAAACAAAACGAAATCATAAAATACTTTACGGCATTATTATAATTTTTGCTACAACGAACCGCTAAATCATGAAGACCTGGATAAAAGTTTAGATGATGTTACCAGACGTATACACGGCTCTAAAACTATGTAATCTACATACTTTACTGACATTTATTTTCATTCCAAAATAAATACCTTTAGGATTAGTTGACTGCTGTTGAACTCAAACTCCATAATGAAGTTCCCATAAGCTCAGGCAAAATTTAATAATGATCCAATTAATCCCTCGAATACTTCGCGGTATGTAGAGATAGCTTTCGAATTTCACGTCGAGTAGTTAAAAGTTTTCATTCTTTGCTTTTCTTCATAATTGGATAATGAAATTGCCTGTCTATCGTAAGTTGAGCTAAGCATAATATTGTTTTAGTAAATGGGCAAACTACGAGAAGAACTAGAATAGATATCGCTACATATTTTAAACCTCTTGTCGATTCATTACAAATATAAATCGTTTCAAGGTTCACACACCTGCGCCAGAGAAAGACTCTTGATTACCTCTCAAATCAGCAAACTTTTCTCCCAGTTGATCAACATCTGTAATGAAACAACTAATGTCATTTGTAATAGCAGCCAAATGGAGACCCACAGCAAATATTCTGAACTGAGTAGGAGTAGCAGAGGTGACCATTGGTTGGAATCCAGGATCGAACTAAGACATAAGTTAGGACCAAGATTAAGTGCTTTGAAAAATTATGTAAGGAAATATATGACTGTTCGAATATTGATATTAATATTTAGGGAAGTTTCCGTCTTTTAGACATACTCATCGAAAATTAGCTTTTGATCGTCTCTACTATAACAGAGTGTTTTTGACAGTCGCTAACAAATCTTTATTAATTAGGGAGGTTCTTTTCTTTTTGAGCTTTTTGACTCTAAAAAATGTTTTTGCATTGGGGACCAATGCAAGAAGGAGGGGGGCATGTGTAAACCAGTAAGCAATATATTTTGCGAGGCGTGATTGGAAGCGTCCTTTGATAATTTCTAAACACGTTATATATCTTGAACATGATATTATGATAAAGAATTACAAAAATTATAAGAATAAATTATGTAGTACCATGTATGATTATAAAAATCTCAATAAAAACCTACAAATATTTGTAGAAAATTCTCGGGCTTACCTCCTACTTTATACATTCAAATATTGATCATCCTAAAAAGACGAAACTACAATAATAGCAAAATTGCTAAATAAAATCTATAGCTAGATTAATTAAAATAAAGCCCTGTGACATTTCGAACAAGCCCAGAGTATAATGTTGTCATATATTAGGATTAAAAATGCAAATAATGCGATTTAGAAAATAATTTCGTAAAATGAGTTAAATAAAATGTATAACCAGATTAATTTAGCTGTGCAACATTTCGGGCAAGCTTAGAATATAATGTTGTCATACTGGTACGTGACGTGCTATTGGGATTCTAATATTCCTATTAAAATCAAGCCCAGAATACCGAAGCCTGAATCACTAAGGAGTGAGGCATAATATGCACATAATAGGATCATTTGAATGACCTACCCGGATGCTCACGTGCCAGCCTGTCATTTGTTTCATTTTAAATTTATACTGTATGTACTACTTTTACTGAAGAGATATTTATCTTAATTATTTACAATTTTATTGTTTTTCCACCGCTCGAATTATAGAAAAGAACACGGGGCGAACTTTAGAAACCGGGTCACGGTTGCTACTACGCGGAACAGCATATTCTGTCCTGCAAAATCAAATCTATACGTTGTAATAATTTGCCGCTCATCGCAAACCGATTTAAATGATACACGAAAGCTCGCGTTGACTTAATATACTTGTGATTGGCCTATTCCATAAATGGACGATGGCGAATAAACATTGGAAAACAATTAGAAGCACTGCACGTGAGATAATTACTCACGTTATTAATGCCTGTAGATAAGCAGAAAATAAATGTTTAAATATTCCCTTTAAACATCGAAGAGAACAGGCTGAAAGTTACCTTCGTATATGTGTGATCTAAACCTTACTGGCCAGGTTAAAATCACAGAGGGAGGATATACACTCACAACAGGTGAAATCAAAATCGTCTGTTATGCCGATGACGCCCTAATTATAGCGGAGAATGAGGACGACTTACAATGGCTTCTATACTCATTCTATGTAAAAGCAAAAACCTTCAACATGCAGGTCTAAAGAACCAATGAGATGTAAACTTGCCTTGGAAAATAAAACAATAGAACAAGTCATGTCTTGGGACATTATATGGAATAACACCAACATGAGCAAAAAGTCAAAGATTATATATACAAAATCTATGTTAGACCCATACTAACGTACGCTATAGAAACAAGAGCTGACAAAAAAAGAACAAAAAACACCATACGAACAACAGAAATGAAGATACTCAGGAACATCTCAGGGTACACACTAAGAGACAGGAAAGGAAACACAGACATAAGACACGAAAGTGAAGTGGAAGACATCATTAGATCGGGACGCAAGCGTAGAAGGGACTGGAACAGCCACATGAATAGGATGACAGAGGGAAGATTGGCAAGAATGGCTAGAGATGGAAGAACATGGACAAGACGCCCCCCCTCTGGAAGACCTCCAAAGATATGGGTGGAGTCATGGACCTCAACATCTCAAGAGAATTAAGTTGGAAAATACAGGCTTAAGACCTACAATATGAGGAAGAAGAAGAAACCTTACTGAACTGGCATCGGTAGCTGAAAGCTCACACTTTTCGATCAACGCCATTTTGTCATGGTTTCGCCATCCAATTGAACCCTCGCCATCATTTCCTTGAGGACCCTAGGAAATGCCTTCCTAAGAGCCGCCTTACGGTCTTCCCATGTGAGGTCCTATTTATCGAGCTGATTAAACCAGCTTCTTGCTGCTTCTTGCAATTTCGTCTGAATAAAATACGCTCTCTCATAGTTCGACCATCCATGAATATTGTAATCTACTAAAAAGCATAAGCTACTAAACAAATATCACCCTGTCGCAAGTTTGAAATTGAACTTGGAGATTGTTATATAAACATTAAAGACAATCTATAAACAACGCGAGCAATCAACAGGAGCGACTTTGAACCTTATGCATGCAATGATCATCACTTTGTTTTATATAAATACGCTACCGAACCCTCAGTTCGGCAGACTTAGTCTCACCTCCAGCTCCCAAGGTTAGTCACTTGACGACTGCCTTCTGGGTTCTATCCGCTCCTAAAGTTAGTCATACGACTGCTTTAGGTTCCATTCCTTTTCTACCAAACCTGGTACCGGTTAGTCACTTGACGACTGCTAGGACCAGGGGTTACACAACTTCCATAGTAAAGTCTTGACAAGAAGTTTGTCAGTGTTGAGAAAGACATAGTGTCTAAATAGTCAGTTAAAAAGTTTAGTGAAATCTCTTAGTGCTCTTAAATAAAACCAAACTCTTAAAAAAAACTATAAATTATAAGACAGTAAACAAAGACCTATAAATAGTACCTCAAATCGAGAAAACATGCGTACCGTAGAAATCGGGTATGATAGAATCTCATTTTTTCTAACCAATAATTGTTGTTAAAGTTTTATCGTTAATACATTGTTATTGTTATAAACTAAACGTGCTTACTTTATCATCTCTTCTTACCCCACGTAACGCGATTCCAGTCTACCTCAGTTACTCCCCGGCACGCTAAACAAGGCGTGTCCTCACGAGTAGAACAACCAGTGGTAGATTATAGGAAGCATTGAGACCCCGTCATTGTACTAATCGCGACGAGGCTCTTCTCTGAGAAGTTATTCTTTAAATAAACGCGCTACCCCTTAAGCTACTCGCGACAATATTGCCCAACTGATCAAGTTTTTTCAACTACCTGACTACGCTACAGTCATGGTTGTCAGTAGGGTCAATAATGTATCCGTTTGCCCTTGCCGTTTGTTAGAAGATGTTGGCGTCAGGTCTCATCGAACTCTCCAAGTCTGCTTGGTCTTCTCCAGTTCTTTTAGTGCCTAAACAAGAAGGCCAGAGTAGATTTTGTGTAGATTACCGAAAGTTAAATGCAGTTTCAGCTAAGGATGCGTGCCCTATACCTTATATTTCATCAATCCTGGATAAGTTGGGTGGAACTAAGTTCTTTAGATTTGAAAAGTGAATATTGGCAGATGGAGCTGGAGGAATCACACACTAAGAAAAGAAGACTCCAACGTTGTTGCCTCTGTTTAGTAGCGGAAGTTGACTAAATAAACTGCTGGATAATTCAAGCGAACCACTACGGAGTGTACTCACTGATCAACAGAAGTGTAATTTTAAAATCAATGTATTTATCACTTTCAACATAAGTTGTTTTATATTAAAAATCAAAGCAACATCATTCTAAAATGTTACATCTCTATTTGGCTAAAGGAAAACTGGCAACTGCAGAAAAGTAATGATATATACAGGATATAAACTTTTCGTTTTACAGCGAAATTGCTTTCCGGGGCCTGGACGAGACATTTTATATTGAATGTGAAAATTCGATTTTAAATGGTTTCAATTTGTGTTTAGATACAATGTGTCAAAATCGAATTTGTGAATCCACCTTGCGATAAGCGCTCCATTAACGTTAGATATGAAAATATGATCATTTATTTTATATTAAATTTAAAATTATCAGTTCGTTTATACACATCATTGGTCTGCGTTTGAATTTGCCTAAAAACCTTTGGCAATTTTATACATGTTGAAAAATTTAATATACAAATACAGAGTTATTTAAGCGTACTATTAAATGAATAATTTGAATTCGCTATTGCGTATTTCTCGTTTTTGTGTGTGTAAACAATTTCATTATGCCCTTGAATAGAATATTGTTCTTGATATAAATTAATTCAAAATGCCGCCAGCATTAAACAAATTTAACGGGAATAAATAATCAGATTTAAATATTTTTTCATTCATTTAAAAAGGTATTTGATAATAAATAGAAATATAATATATAATATTGTCTAGTCACAGGCGTCGAATACTGAAGTGCCCGGATGCTGCACTGAATTATATATCATCATTGATAACTTAAATTTTGTGTGAGTTTTCTGGTAGATGTACTATATATATCAAGGATTTTCGAACTGACGAACCAAACTAAAGGTGGAAATCTTTGATGCGAGAAAGGTTGAAGCAAATCACTGTGTAGTGTAATAGACGCTTTAAATTATATATCAATTGGTTCCTGTAAAATATGGAAAAAGTCTAGTAATGTTGCGTTTTTATCAGTGAATGAAATTAATGATTTTTATTAGATACCTTTTAAAAAAATTTATATTTGATAGAACATCAGTTAATGGGGGAAATGAGGTCTATATTTTCCTCTTTATTTCTAGATGCAGGTACTTTTTCCCGCATTTTCCTCTGCATTATTCACACCGATCAATCCATTTTACGTTTTGATTATCAGATTCGACACTTTGTCAGTCAGATGGTATATACGAACTTGGAAAAAATAAAATGGGTCTGCATATTTAGTTGATCATGATGATGTCATGATTATTTTTTGTAATTAGCAGTTAACATATTCAATCGTGTATTTTCTCCTGTGGAATTATAAGCGAAAATAGAAACCAAGATAATTGCGTAGAAAACTAATTTATTATTAAGTTGGGATGAGTAGCTTTATATATTCAGATTTAATGATAATCGTACGGCAAGATAATTAAGGAAAATTTCTCACATATTAAAAGTTATTATTAAAAGTGCTTTTTACAAAGATAAACAACTTACCGTTTCACCAAAGTGTTCGGGCTCCTTCATACCATTTCTATTTTCAATGATCTCTCCTAAAACAAAAAAAGGTATGTATGAAACATATATTTAAAAAAATTAAGTTCTAATAAACCAAAGGCCAATAAATTAGGCATAAATTCCTAAAATGGCAATCCATAGTTTAGAACAGTGATGGTTTATATTCAAATTAAACCCTCAAATTACTTTAAAATATTTATTCATAGGATCGCGGCTGTATGTTTGAATGTAGAAATAATTAACGGGTATTCAGCAAATAAGGTTTATTAAAAGATTATTTGTTTTGCGTCCAAGCTTTCGGTCAGTATATCGTGACCTTCGTCAAGGCTAAAAATTATTTTATATACTAATGTACAATATATAACAATTTTGTGGCAACTTACAATCAAAACTAGTTGAATTCAATTTTGGCAGTTATATCATTTTAAAAATATTGTAGAAAATTTGGTAAAATATTAGAATATCTTATAGAGCTACATAAAATGTCAAAGCCAATCTACTTTGTTTCAAAATAAATAATTTACGAGGTGTTAAAAAAATACTTGATATTTGATATTAATTTAATTGGTATAAAATTATCGATTGTGATAATATATAAGAATAAATTGAGCTTAAATCATCAATTTCAGTTCTCTCATTCATAGAATTTGTTTTATTTATTTCGACCATTTCTAAAAATAACCTTTTATTTAAATT
>MU192984.1:0-14730 GCA_016904865.1 Pissodes strobi | reverse complement strand
CAAGTTTAATCTGTTGGGATATCGTCTCGAATATAGTTCTTTGCCATGCAATAATTAGAATATTGTGGTAAATACATTTAAAAATCTGTCAACAAACGAGTGGAAGATTATTGGATACAAGACCAGGCCCTGCACTAACCAAAGTATTTCACCAATTCCTAAATTATCTCGTGAATATCTAGAATCTACTTCCCTACGGTTTCATATAATACGGTGAGAGAGACACTAATTTGCATATAATATAACGTTTGCGTCATCCCTAAATTATGGGAAATAGATCTCCATTGTTTCTAGATTAATGACTTTCGACGAGCTGCTGTGATTGCTAGTTTAAATCCAATTCATTATCTCTTAATATCCTGGATTTAAACTCGGCGGTATTTTTAAATGAGATTTGCATTAGACAGAATCATTCGTCATGTTGAAAATGACACGCCCTTTAATGAGCGAAATCAAATGCAGCCAACACTGAAAATGAGGCACCCAAAATTTTTTAGTGTAATATGGCGATGCATAAAACCTACAGAGATATGGAACTATTTCATTTGAATCAAGGAAGAGAAGACGCAAATGAATTTGATACTTGAGGATATTATAGAATATCGCGAAACTAGAGTGCCTATATAACCAACAACGCGGACCCACTAACCCACACCCCAAAGGGTTTAAAAAATGATTTCTAAAATCAGATTATCTGTTTTAGTTATAATTGGTATAAAAGTTATTCATCACTTGCAATTGGTTGAACTTATTGTGGTTTTTGGTTGTTTGACCAGCCTGACGAGAATATATCAAATTTTACATTAAATTAAAGTGAATTTTGCAAAGAATTGGATAATCGAAAGAAAAATTTTGCACCGTTTATCAAAAAAAGTGATAGTGACAAATGGACACTAATTTTAAATCGCTTTAAAATATAACGAGTTTCATATCAAATTAAAGGGGTTCTGTAAATAATTGGAAAAGGTTTTGTGTGTTTAAGTGGAAAACATTTAAACAAAATAAATAGAGTAAACTATGTGGGCTTTAGAGTAAGGACTTACGCTTTTATGGTACAGTTAAAGAGATAAATTATTAAATAGTCAAGGTATGGATTATATAATATATATTTTTTTGATTTTCATAAAATAAATATATTTTTCTATTTTTTTTTTTGATTTCTCAGAAAATTGTCCAATCAGCACGATCGTAGGTCTTTGGTCCTCGCGGAGACTGGTGCTAGTGGGGTGTCATAAATTCCAGGCAATGACATCACAGCTAAGATCACCTGGGCCAATGTTTCGAATGGCGTAAGACAAGATCTCTGGTTCAGATAACATCATCAAACTTGAATCAGTTTTGAAATCATCTATCAAATAGCTGATGGGCTATTATATTTTAAATAATCTAAATCGATTGCAGTATATTCTTTAATAAATATAATATCCTCCATATAAGATCCCTTATCTTCATATGTTGTCACAAGGAGCCGGGCTGGCGGGTCAACAGGATGTAACAAACTATAAATAAATGATATCATCCACAACCACTTCCTGTATATGGCTAATAGAATTAATAATCCCACCGCACAGTTTCATCAAACGATATAAATTTGGATTTTATGTTATTTTGTGTTTGGTGGTGTTAAGTTTTTGCAATCGGTAAGCCTCAAACAAATCACATCAACTAGGATTCGATCATGTAAAATAATTACAAAATATTTCATATTGTCCAAAAATCGATGTAATATTTTATCTCGATAAATTCTGCTTCGAGAAGGAAAGAACGACCCATATATCTTATGCCCTAGATAGATTAAATGCATACATATTTAAATAAAAATAATTTAGGATTATTTTTCAGGGCCTCAGGTATACCTAGTTTAAAAGCTATTTACTCATCGTCTTTGCATGTGTATGAATTTTTGTTAAACGCTTGTAGTATAATCGAAGATCACACATCAAAAAAAGCATAACTGATGACCCAAACGGCCTTAACCCCGTTTTTTGTCAAATATATATTTTTAATAGAGATCGTTATCAGCCGGAATGTCGATAGGACTTTTTCCGCTATGTGCGCATATCTAGCTCTTATAGTTTTCGAGAAAACCCAATTCCAGTCTACTACGCATAGTGGCAAAAGGGCACTAACTTAAAATCGCTTCAAATATATCGAGTTTTACATCAAATTAAAGGGAATTTTGCATTTAATCAGAAAATCGAATCAGAATTTTTGTATCATTTATCATAAAAAAGTTATAGTGACAAATGGACACTAATTTTAAATCGCTTTAAAATATACCGAGTTTCATATCAAAGTAAAGGGGATTCTGTAAATAATTGGAAAAGTTTTTTGTGTTTAAGTGAAAAACAGTTAAACAAAATAAATATAGTTAACTATGTGGGCTTGAGAGTAAGGACTTACGCTTTTATGGCACAGTTAAAGAGATAAATTATTAAATAATCAAGGTATGGATTATATAATATATATTTTTTTGATTTTCATAAAAAAATTATATTTTTTCATTTTTAATTTTTATTTTTGATTTTTCAGAAAATTGTCCAATCGATTGCAATATATTTTTTAATAAATATAATATCCTCCGTATAAAATCTCTTATCTACACATGTTGGCACAAGGCGCCAGGGTGGCGAGTCGACAGGATGTAACAATCTATAAATAAATGACATCAATCACAACCACTTCCTGTATATGGCTAATAGAATTAATAATCCCACCACACAGTTTTATCAAACGATATAAATACAGATAA
The DNA here is from genome assembly GCA_016904865.1 of Pissodes strobi. Classification (NCBI taxonomy): domain Eukaryota; kingdom Metazoa; phylum Arthropoda; class Insecta; order Coleoptera; family Curculionidae; genus Pissodes; species Pissodes strobi. The sequence goes on along the minus strand of MU192984.1, from coordinate 11,978 downwards.
TATGGAAAGCAGCCAATGTTAAAACCAGTCAGCCAAGTTCTTTCAACAGTGACACAGCTCAAAATTTGCTGCCAATTTAGATTTTGTGTTTTGTGGTGTTAAGTTTTTGCAATCGGTAAGCCTCATAAACAAATCATATCAACTAGGATTCGATCATGTAAAATAATATCAGAAAGTCTCAAATTATCCAGAAATCGATTTAATTTTTTGGCTCGATAAATACTGCTTCCAGAAGGAAAGAACGACCCATATATCTTATACCCTAGATAGATTAAATGCATACATATTTAAATAAAAATAATTTAGGATTATTTTTCAGGGCCTCAGGTATACCAAGTTTAAAAACTATTTACTCATCGTCTTTGCATGTGTATGAATTTTTGTTAAACGTTTTTAGTATAATCGAAGATCACACATCAAAAAAAGCATAACTGATGACCCAAACGGCGGTAACCATGTTTTTTATCAAATATATATTTTTTATAGAGATCGTTATCAGCCGTGATGTCGATGGCACTTTTTCCGCTATGTGCGCAAATCTAGCTCTTATAGTTTTCGAGAAAACCTAATTCCAGTCTACTACGCATAGTGGTAAAAGGGCACTAACTTAAAATCGCTTCAAATATATCGAGTTTTACATCAAATTAAAGGGAATTTTGCATTTAATCAGAAAATCGAATCAGAATTTTTGTATCATTTATCATAAAAAAGTTATAGTAACAAAAAGTAAATTGCTTTAAAATATATCAAATTTTACATTAAATTAAAGGGAATTTTGCAAAGAATTGGAAAATCGAAAGAAAAATTTTGCAAAGTTTATTAAAAAAAGTTATAGTGACAAATGGACACTAATTTTAAATCGCTTTAAAATATATCGAATTTCATATCAAAATAGTGGATATTCTATAAATAATTGGAAAATGTTTTTTTGTATATAACTGAAAAATAGTAAAACAAAATAAATAAAGTTAACTATATGGGCCTTAGAGTAAGGACTTGTGCTTTTATGGCTCAAAATATAACTTATATATATATTTTTTGATTTTTATATAAAAAGTTTGATATTTTTTTCATTTTTAATATTTTTTTGATTTTTCAGAAAATTGTCCAATCAGCTTAATTATTTTTTTCTAGTTCTGGTCTAATCTAGTATTATGGGCCGTTATAAAATACAAACTAATCGACATGTCAAGTGAAAGATTGAAAAAGGGAAGCAAAAGAAGAATGAAGAAGTTATACCTGATGATCGGTTATATAAAATGATGATAATACATGCCTGCCCAAATCAGGCTGAGCCTTAGAAGTTTGAAGTGGTAAGTTCAATGAAAATAATTAAAGAAGTTGCCGCGAACTCGCTTCACATGTTGTTTTTGGTTGAAGAACAAAAGTTATTTTTGAAAAAAAAATGTTTATTCTTTTAATATAATAATTCTTATCATTTTTATTTATTTTTTTTCAAGTCATACAACTTTTTGCAAATATCTTGTTGAAATTACTTTTTAACATGTGCGTTGCAAATTTTTTCAACACGTGTGTGTATTAAACCACGTCAACAGTGCTTTTTTGATATTTTCATAATGGATCGTAGGAAAGATAATTTTCTAACGATAATTCTATGATATCTAATCGCCAATTCTAGCAGCATAGAGGATATATAATCGATTACAGAACTTCCTAAATAGTTACTATGTAAGCGAATGTTACATGTTATATCGTCTGAGAATATATATAAGCAAAAATTTAACTCAAAGAGTTCAGTGAAGTAGCAAATTGGCGCATTGCACCTTCCTCAATTTTCAAAAAACACCCCCTTGAATTGTCTCTCATATCGGTTCATAGAACGTTCCTTAGAAGCACATACAGAACAATACTTTTACGATAAACTACCAACAATACTATAATAAAACCGGCTATATTGCTATTCTGAAGTGGCCTTTGTAGCATATGCGGTAGGAATTTCAATAAGGTAACTGGTTTTAGTATTGTCGCATAAACATTCGAAGAGAAAATGCACTTTAGTGTTATGACAATTTTAGTTGACGAGAGTATCGATATCTGTAACATACTGATACAGTTAGTTACATTGGAGTATCGGTTTCTCGTACAACCATTGCAATAGTTAAATTAACGAATGCATAGTTGGTTAGTGTACATTATATGTATTGATACAATGATGTAAATTAAAAAAATGCAAAATAGTTTAATTGGAAATAAATATTAATGCTCACATATATTGGATGTAACAACATAACATAACAAATGATTACGAAAGATCCAAAACCAATTTCAACAAATTAATAATAAACGCAATAGGTATAAGGTATCTATCGTCTCATCAGTCATCAGGAAAATAATATTACTACTAAACCTTGTGCGCGTCTACCATGGTATACGTGTCGCAGTTGTACATAAGTAAACCTTAATGATTCAGTTTATGAAATACGGTTATGCAAAATTATTATAACCAGATAGTCAATAAGTCAAAACGACAATGTTTGTCATACCAATTAATTTACTACACCAAACTGGTAACTATGCTAATTTCTCTAGCCAAAAATAAGATTATCCCTGTAAGGGCGAATTAAAAATTCTTAAACTTTTTATCAGGCTTACGCACTACCTCCTCTTTGAAGGATTTACCAAAAAAGGGAACGAGGTCAAGTCAAGATCTTTCTGCTTAAGCCAGAAAAAATTCAAGCAATAGGTCAGCTTTACATTGTCCTGCGACACCACGTAAAATATAACGAGATGGTTGCCACCAAATTTAATAACATCTTCAATACGCAATAAAACGTACCAAAGGCTGTAGGATCTTACGTATTGCTGGCAGGATAAAGAAAACCAACACGCTAAAGGTACCCTTCAATAGATAACCAACAATTATTGTCAAGTCAGCTGTCTCATCTTATCTGAAGGCTGTCATATCAGAAGTAAACATTGACTGAATTTTTAACTTTTCCTATTTAATATTGAAACAAATCCAGGAAAATAACTGACCAACTCCCCCACCAATATTTCTGACATGCATGAGACTATTTTAATATATATTATTATTCGGGAAGGTAAGAGAATTATTGAATGTTTTGAAATGCAATGCTGTGAATGTTTTCTCGATAGCGATGGCCAGGATGCAGTACGCTTTATTGATTGATAATGTGCTAAACCAGTGAAAATGGTCATAAAGCCCGATCGATCCCATCAAACAGCCCGAGAAAATCAAGTTACGTATAAGACTACAGAAATCTCAATTCTCCCTGGAATAACCCGATAAAAGGCTAAGGTCATACGACAACTATGCAGGTTCTAAACGAGTGAGTAGTATTATACTTAGCTTGACGGACTAGCATAGTAGATGTAGGACTAAAAGGTGAAATAACTGACTTTATTTGACCTCTATCTGTTACATGTTTTCATACTAATTTGGCATGTAACAGTCTTTAACATCGTTTTCTAGTACGACAAACATTGTAACTAACTGATTTCTTTTATATTTTAAATTTTATAAAATTTCCTTTAAAAATGGAAATATCGCATTTGTGCTTTTGTGTTCAGATAAACATCAAGAATATAGAGTAAAAACAGTTTTCATGCCAAGAAAATGCGATTAGCACTATTAAAAATTAAAACTATTGCAATGGAATATTTTATATATTTTTCAGTTTTTTTTTGACATTAGTCGAATGCAACAAGCGACAATACTTTGAAAGATTTTATTTAAAAATCTATAACAACTCATTTGTTAAATCTAAATTTTTCTGATTGATACGAACTTTAGAACTAGCAGCCATATTCCTCTCGTTTTATCACCCAACTATAAATGCATTATTCCGCAAATTAGTCCATCATCTACTTGAAGCATTCGACTAATGTACGCAGATGACCATTGAAAGCATTGAAAGCCCCCACTAACGGACGCATTATTCAAATCAATGCCGCTCTGAAGTGCAACCACCAGACAACGGAATCTACTATAACAGAAGTTCATTAAATTCCATGTAAATTGTGCACGGCATTCATGAATGTAAAGATTCTTTCATTGCTCGACGAGATTTACTAATCCGGGAGACAATGAAGCGTTTCTTCCCGCTGACAGGAAGCTAAATGGATATTTTACGCTAGACAACGGCAGCTGAAGTATTTTTATGAAATGAAGAAAAAATCAGGGACGTATCTTGTAACAGTCTGATTTTGCCACTATAAAATATTATAAATTTTATTTTATATGCGGTATTTAGCAACAAAACATTCTATAGTTTGTGGTATAAATTATTGAGTATTAATCTCTTCGGTTAATCAATTATAAATGTATTTATTCGATTTGTTGATAATAAGTCTAGTTGAATTCCCGTTATAGCATTTATTAAGGTTAATTAATTATACATACGATTATTAATACATAATACGTATTAGATTTTATAACACTTTTGTTGTAGTGAGTGGCCATTTTGATCATCCTTTTTCTTATGTTTAGTGACTGTATTTATTTTAGTGGGGATAATCTAGTGGGCCATAATTATCTTTACTTACAGTTCTGTATTTAAGAACTGGGTTAATAACTTACCTTTGATCCTCGTTAGATCGTTTAAATTTCTATACTACGTTGGGTTTGAATATTTCCGTTGTGATTTCGTAATAATTAAAAAAAAGGTTTAACTTAACAGGTTGTATTCAGATGGATGCTTACGTTTGTATAATTATTTACAATATTAAACAGTCGATTTGTTTCATCTCTAGTATACTTAATGTAGAACTACATGCGACAACTCTAGAGATTTGCTCAAAAGCTTGTCTGATGGAAATGTCCCCTGAAGCTCCAGCAATTTGGAATGCTTTCGCTGTAATCCTTTTCCTTGGAAGCATCCGCAAAAGTTTAAGAAGACACTTTTTTAGTATTGAAAATGCTATTGGGATCACTTTTATGGGAACTTAATAAGGATGTCGTGACCTCGACCAGCGCATACGGATAATATTGTATTTCATTAGGAATCTTGTTGAAAATTTTAACTGCCAAAAACTCTGGTCGACTTTGATTCATTTCGATTCCTAGTGTGTTGTTCATGTACATTTGATCTAGTGGAAAATTGAGATATATATTTTTTTTATGAAAAGAAAACACTGTAGTATAAAAACACAAGGAAAAGTTAAAATTTCAAGGTTGATAAATATGCTTCGCTGCAGGCATCCCTGAATTCAAGGTCTGATAGCGCTCTGATGGCCCTTCGCTGTAGTCCAAAGACTCTGATCGCCAACGATGCACTGCCCCAGACTATTATCCCATAGGATATAACAGTGAATAGTACGCAATCAGTAACATCTCCCCTGAGACACTATGACAAAGTCTCCGAAGCATGAATAAGGAAGTTCGAAGCCTACTTGACACATTGTCTATGTGCTTATCCCATCTCAATTTAGGATCAAGATATATTCCCAAAAATCTAACCTCAGGAGTGTTAGAAAAATCATCGATGTTACGGAGAGAAAAGGCCAATCTTTGTGTCTTTGCAACATTTAGCTGAAGCCTGTTTGCATTGTCCTCTGCCTCCAACTGTGCCAACCCTGCCCTCTCTATAAGATTTTCTAAATTTTCCCCAGATAGTGAAATGGTTGCATCATCCGCAAAAAGAGTGTATGAGACTTGGCCCCCATTTGGTGGTAGATCATTAATAAATATTAAGAATAGTAGTGGCCCGAAGATAGACCCCTGTGGGACACCATCTCTAGCGAGTGATCCAACCCTACTCTCACTACCTGCGTACGATTATTAAGGTAAGAGTGGAGAAATGTTATACTTTCTTTATTGAATTTGTAGAGTCTTAACTTATCAAGGAGAATGGCATGAGTGACACAGTGAAAGGTCTTGCTCAAATCCCAAAACAAGGCCATCAAGTGCATCCAGTTTTCATAAGAATCCATGATGTTTGAGATTAAGTTGAGAACTCCCATTGTGGTATTCCTGCCCTCCCTAAAACCAAATTGATTCTCAGAGAATAAATTGTTACCTTCAAAGTATTCTATTATTTTGAGGGCCATACATTTTTCGATAACTTTTGAGAATGCAGGCAGAAGAGAAATTGGTCTGTAGTTTGCAACATCATTAGGATCACCCTTCTTAAAAATTGGTGTAATTAATGCCTTCTTGAAAACTTTAGGAAACATACAGTGTTTTATACAAAAGTTTATAAGTTTAGTTAGAGGATATATTAATATATTATTTTTTAACAGACTTTAATACACACAGAGGAGTTACATATATATCATTATTTTATTGTTTTTTAAGTTGTTAATGATGTCTCTTACAGTGTTGAAAGAGACATCTTTAAAGGAAAACTCTGATTCGGGCAGTCATATGCCTTCAAGGCGGGAAAGAGGATTTGTCTGAGTGGTAGAAATATCATTAATTATTTCATGAGGTATATTGACAAAGAAGTGATTAAAATTATTAGATCAGATATTGGGGTTAATGCTCTGTTTTTTGTTCCTTCCAGTGTGACTATTTATGATATCCCACATCCATTTGGTCGAATTTTTAGAAGAGGATATGAGGTTATCATTCGCTTTACGTTTGGCATCTTTGACCGCGCTAGTGTACAATATTCTGCACCTTTTGAATTCTTCTCTATTACCAACTGTATCGTATTGTTCACAAACTTCTCTCAAGAAAGACAGATGATTCCTCGCATCCCTCAATGAGTCTGAGAACCATGGAACTCTGTGAGGTTGGGTTGGGTTGTTTTTTGCATGGTATGTCCTCTCTGGGAAAGAATGCAGATAGGCCTCCCTGACACGATCAACAAACTTCTCAGCTAAATCTTCCACAGTATCGTTGTCATCAAGGAAAGACTAGAAACAAGTTTCTAATGTATTATGAAAATTAAGAAGACCATACTTAGTAATTGGTCTAAAAGTTATAGGCTCGGACTTACCCTGACAACTAGAGTTAGAACTTGTCTCAAAATATAAGACCTGTCCCAAATGATCTGAAAGGCAAAGGTCAACAACCTCAGAATGAATGGAATCCAATGAAAAATTTATGAAAACATTGTCTAAGCAAGAAGCACTTCTAGTGTTGTTAAAAATTGATGCCTTAAATCCCAAACTAGCCAACAGATCACAGAGATCATTAGCTTCTCTCTGATCAGTCCCAAAAGAGGCATTAAAATCCCCCGCCTAAACAAATTCCTTATTTTGTCCAAGTTTTTCTAAGACATTTTCCACTGCCTCCAGAAAAATGTCAGAGTTACTAGATGGTGATCTATAAAAAATAATTACATAAAACTCTAATGAATTTAAATATATGCAACAATATTCAATGTGTTTTTGTTGGTAAAATTCAGAGAGTGTATTTACTTCAACAAAATTAAAACTCTTATTAACTAAAATTAATGTACCTCCTCCCTTGCAAGAAGTTCGTGTTGAATAGGTTTCCAATTGGTACCCTGCTAAATTAAAAGAACGCAATTCATGCTCACAGAGCCAGTGTTCTGTGAGTCCTATTAGTGAGAGTGCTTTGTCGACCACTCTTGCTTCAAAAGAGTCTATTTTTTGGCGAATGGAACGAACATTATAATGTAGTAGACTCACTCTATTTGGTTCGACGGCTGGTTCATTTGACCCTTGTTCTTGATGTGGACCCGAGCTCTTTGCTGCGGCTTTGAAGGTTTAAAAAATTATTTACAATAACTCCCCTGGGCCAAAGGCTAGCCTCAAGATAACTTGCCTTCTCTTCATCAGGAACCTCTAATTTAAAAGAGTTTCTTTTGTTGTGTAGAGTTTTCATTTTTTCACACCTACACCTCTCATCCAAATGTTGTGATTTAAGGAAATTCAGGATTGCATGTGCCTCAACTTCAGGAGCAAATCATGAAAGAAATATGTAGCCCTTTTTTGGGCGATTTTGAGGCCGGGGATGCATTCATTTGTACCCAACAATGGTTTGGGTCGTTTTTCCTGGACATGATTTTGTCTTCTTCTCCTGGTTATCAGATTCCAACCTGATTTGGCATCAATATCTTCCTGGTTTTTGTAAAGGTGGCTTCATTTTCCCTCATTTTCCTTGCTTAAGGGGCCACTATTTATGAAAACACCATCGTCATCATTGTTTATGGCATTAACGTGATTTTCAATCTTCTCTCTCTCGTTTTTCTCTTGGCCTTCCCTCTCGGAATTGTCGTTTGAGATTTCGTTAAGGTCTGTCTCCATGAGTTGATCAGCGTTTTCCGTTTTGCGGTTGGTATTTTTAGCCACCTGTTGACTGTTTTGGAACTAAGTGAACAGCTGATTTCTTGTTAATGTTAGTAGGAGTGATGCTCAAATGCGGGTGAAGGGGAGGGAATGTTCGTTGTTGTTTACCTTTGTATTTTTCAGGATTTACCACTGTTTCCCGATTTTTCCACATATAATCCACTTTTTTTTTAGGAGACGGTATCTCTCTTCCAGACTTCTTAGTTTTTCTTGTAGATTAGCAATTATCAAATCTTTATCTTCAGCTTTACCAGATTCATCGGCAATGGCAGCCGTCACGGAATGCGACGTTTGGTGGATACAAATTGCCGATTTTTTTAGCAGCAGCTTGCCTCAAACAGGAAGGATGAAAGTTTTCGGTACATTTTACACATTGCACTGGGTTATTGCAATTTTTTTTACAGTGAATACACACCGATTTACTATTTTTCGCACTTTTTCGGGGCTCTCTCAAATCATGCGTTTTTTCAGTCGTTGCTAGCTTACAAATATGGATAGGAAAACTTAAAAAAATAATTTTATGAAATTATTTGATTGTACTAGCAAAAATTAAAATTTTTTTTTTAACCTAGTATCTGTTTAAAATGTCAAATTTGACAGTTTCGCTATTTATGAACCGAATTAGATTATATGGAAAATAAAAGGAAAATATTTTTGTATAATTAGATTAGGGAAAATAAAAGAAAAATAAGTTTTGACATATGTAGTATCTGTCAAAAATGTTAAATTTTGACTGTTTCGTTATTTATGAACCGATTTGAATGAAATTATTTAATTGGACTAGGAAAAATGTAAAAAAAATAATTTTGTAAAATTATTTAATTATTGTAACTAGGAAAAATTAATTTTTTTTTATCATAGAATGTGTTAAAAATGTCAAATTTGACAGTTTTGCTATTTATGAAACGAATTAGATTGGGTAAAATAAAAGGAAAATATTTTTTGACGTAGTACCTATCTGTCAAAATTTCAAATTTGACAATTTGGTTATTTATTAACCGATTTGAATAAACTTTCAGATTAGATTAGGGGAAATGAAAGACAAATATTTTTTGACAAAGTATGTATGTATGTCACAAATGTCAAATTTGACAGTTTCGTTATTTATGAACCGATTTGAATGAAAGTTTAGGATTAAATCAGGAAAAATAAAAGAAAAATATATTTAGTGATAATATCTGTCAAAAATGTCAAATTTGGCAGTTTTGCTATTTATGAACCGATTTGAATGAAATCTTAGAATTAGATTAGAGAAAATAAAAGAAAAATAATTATTGACATAGTCTGTCAAAAATGTCATATTTGACAATTTCGTTACTTATTAACCGATTTGAATAAACTTTCAGATTAGATTAGGGGAAATGAAAGACAAATATTTTTTGACAAAGTATACAGTATGTCCCCGGATGGGGTTAACAAGAGGACAAATGGACTAAAAATTGGAAGATACGAAAAAAAGTTATTCTTGATAAAAGTTTTTGCTTCCTCTAGAACTAAGAACTGCCCAAAAAATAATACCGTATATTATACAGAGCGATCACAAACTAACAATACGTGTAATTTTCCAAGAGTAAACTACGTGATTTTATTTTTTTTAATAATGTTAATCGAAAAAGTTGATTGCAGATAAGTTATTGAAATGCAGGAATGGTATTGACAAGTATACAGGGTGCCACAAATTTGTTTCTTTGTATGGGTATCTCGAAAGCCGTGAGAGATACGAGGTCGGTTAAATTAAGGCAAAGTTGCGCAATTTCAGGATGATTGACATGCCGTCGAGAAACTTAGAAAATTACGTCTACTTCCGGAGATATCCGTACAAAACCGAAAATTATCTATTTTATTTTTATTTTTTCCTACCTTTCTTTGAAGAGATAAAGTAAAATAAATGTCACACTATTATTGCCACTTTTTCTCCTCTACAAGCTGGCGGTATCAAATTTTAGATCCGACGTTTCGCTTTTGTACCCCCTTCATCAACTTCACTATTTTAAATACGGAGCTGGAATTTTTATCTAATTTTTAAAAAGCCTTTATCAATCAATCAACAAATCTAGATTTTTTCCATAAGAGATATGTTAGACAGCGATGGTGCGATATTTTCTGACCCGATTTCACTTATGACAATATTTGTTATCACTATCGGACAAGTGTGATACATCCTTGGTTTTGGGAGACCAAAAGCTTTTTAAAAATTAGATACAAATCCCAGGTCCGTATTTAAAAAAATTAAGTTGATGATAGGGGCCCGAAAGCGAAACGTCGGATTCAAAATCTGATACTGCTAGTTTGTAGAGGAGAAAAAGTGGCAATAATAATGTGACATTTATTATATTACTTTATCTCTTCAAACAAAGGCAGGAAAAAATAAAAATAAAATAGATGATTTTTTCAGTTTTTTATGGAAGTAGACGGAATTTTCTAAATTTCTCGACGGCATTTCAATCACCCTTAAATTGCGCAACTTTGCCCCAATTTAACCGACCTCGTATCTCTTACGGCTTTCGAGATACACATACAAAGAATCAAATTTGCAGCACCCTGTATACTTGTTAATAGTATTCCTGCATTTCAATAACTTAACTGCAATCAACTTTATTGATTAACATTATTAAAAAAACAATCACGTAGTTTACTCTTGGAAAATTACACGTATTGTTAATTTGTGATCGCTCTGTATAATATACGGTATTATTTTTTGGGCAGTTCTTAGTTTTAGAGGAAGCAAAAACTTTTATCAAGAATAACTTTTTTTCGTATCTTTCAATTTTTGGTTCATTTGTCCTCTTGTTAACCCCATCCGGGGTCATACTGTATATGTATGTATGTCACAAATGTCAAATTTGACAGTTTCGTTATTTATGCACCGATTTGAATGAAAGTTTAGAATTAGATTAGGGATTAGAAAAATATTTTTTGTGATTCTATCTGTCAAAATTTGACAGTTTTGCTATTTATGAACTGATTTGAATGAAGTCTTAGAATTAGATTAGGGAAAATAAAAGAAGAATAATTATTGACATAGGCTGTTAAAAATGTCAAATTTTCCAGTTTCGTTATTTATCAATGTTTTAAAATTCTTGTTTACAGGGTTTCAATTTTTTAACATAGTACCTGTTAAAAATGTCAATTTAGACAACTTCGCTATTTATGAACTGGATGCCGCTATAAATGAACAGATTTTGACGACAGACACTCAGTAGCGTAGTTATACAGGGTGTCCGGAAATAACATCGCCAAATTACAGATGGTGATTCTACATAAAAAATCATGAACATTTTTTCATATGACCATGGGTCCGAAAATGCATAGTTTCCAAGATACAGGGTGTCAAACTTTTTATAAAAAATCAGTTTTTTGTCAATATCTTAAATATGATTTTACTGATTTTGTTGAAATTTGGCAGGGTTATCTGTAGTAATAAGGGGCTCATTTAGCCTTAATTAGACTAAAAATATAAAGTCCAGTGGCGTCCCGGAGGGCATGGTACCGAATATTATTGACAAAAAAAGTGTGCGCCGCTGACTTTTTCAAACATTTTATATTTTTTTCGTATTAAGCAACTAAAAATACAATATTTTTGATTCTCGAGTTGTTTTCGTATCTTGCGTTGTTTTCGATAAAAAAAGTAAAAACCGGTTTATTACATTTCCAAACTTTTTTGATAAAATCGATTTTTTTTATTTATATCTTAAATATGCTTTTACCGATTTTGTTGAAATTTAATAGGGTTATCT
>MU192983.1:15811-26090 GCA_016904865.1 Pissodes strobi | reverse complement strand
GTCCCATAAAATAAGCCCCCCAACCAGACCTAGAAGCATCGGTATAAATTTCTGCCTGGAAATCATCGGAGCGTATTGTGTTATTTGAATATTGAACTTTGCTTAACCACCAAGTGAAATCTATGTCTAAAGAGGGTGATATATACATATTTGCCCTCATAATCATTTCCAGAGTTTAATAAGGCCAAATACTTTGCTCTTTCGAACAACTTAGTGTATAAAAAAGAGTATTTAATGGCTGGAGCAGATGAAATTAATGAACCAATGAATCTTGAAAATTCTCGTATTTTACAATGTTTCATATTAAAAAATCTTCTTAATAAATCTATTAATTTTAAACGTTTTTCATTAGGCAGAGAAATAAGCATAGTCTGTGAATTGTACAAGAAACCTAAGTATTTACATGTTTGATTTGGTGAAAAGCGACTTTTTTCAAAATTTACAATAAAACCTAATTGTTCTAATAAATTTAATGTTTCTCTTACATTGTTTGCACAAGCTTCTATGGAATTACCAAAAAGAAGAATGTCGTCTAAATAAATAACTGACAAGAAACCTTTTTTCCTAAGCAAGGCTATTACCGGTTTTAGGATCTTCGTAAAAACCCATGGCGCACAACTTAACCCAAATGGTAAACAGTTATACTCATAAAGACAATTGTTAAAATAAAATCTTAAATATTTTTTGTGAGTGTCTTTTATTGGAACAAGGTAGTAGGCATTTTTTAAATCTATTGTAGCCATAAAACACTTTGGTGTAATTAGTCGCGTCACTGCTTTATGATCCTCTATTTTGAAATGTTTTACCTTGACAAAAATATTAAATTTTTTAAGATTAAGGATCAATCTGTACGATCCATCTGGCTTCTGAACAATAAAAATATTAGAAATGAACTGATCCACCCTAGGATTAGCCACAGAAATGGTACCATCTTGCTGCAATTTCCCAACTATATCTCCAATAATTTGTTTTTCTCTATGCGTCCAAGTTGGCTCTATGGGTATAACTGCTTGTATTGGTTTTTTATTCAACGGGATACTAAAACCTGTTATATAAGACAAAATCCTTTTATGGAATGAGAGTCCACGCCACCTTTGAACAAAATGTCTAAGTCTGCCACTAACCTCTACATGGGGCGACGCCGACGCCCCTTTTCGCTCTGATAGTGGTCCTGTCCCCTGGACTGATACTGGCGCCGCTGAACAAGGACATTCTTCCTTTTGTAGGGAACTCGATAACCTTGTCCACTCTGATGAGTTCCCCTTCGTGGCATGAATGGACGTTGGGAGTTTTCCTGCTTACTAGGCCCTGGGCGAACGGATTTCTTACGAACCTTAAGTTGATCGCCTGATTTCTCCAATTCTTTTGCAGATTTAATTGTATTATCCAGTTCGCTTCCAAAAAGGAAATTAGAAATTGGAGTTGCTCTCAAAGTATCTTGAAGGTCTTTATTTAAATTGATTACGAGAAGCTCTCTCCTAGACACTGATTCTGAGTGATGCACATCACTGAGGAGTCGGCCAATGTCATTTAAGCATTCAATGTAATCTTTATTTTCCCACCCTCCTTCTTTTACCATGTTGGTAATCAAAAGGGCAATAGCTGAAGTCGCAGCACAGATCTGTCTTTGCAACTGCGTAAGTCGCTCATCCCGTTTTATGGTGTTCTCAGGTAAGGCCACCTTAACTTCCGGGTTTATTTTAGGAGGATACAGATCCTGACAATTTTCAGGTGCCAAATATTTTTGTGTTAGTTCCTTTCTAACCTCATCTGTCAAGCCCAAACCTAGTATCTTAATCCAGGATGTAGCTAATTCCAGTTGGATTGGTTCGGAAAATGCCTTTTCTTTATTATCATCTTCTCGAAAGATAGATGAAATATCAAAAACTGGTGGAGCTACCGCTGCTTGTCCTTGATCCTCATCTAATGAAAAAACAAAGGAAACCATGCATATAGACAAAGTCTACTAATAAAATACCATTTAGTTAGCTTTGGTGCAGACTTCCAACTTATATGGGCTTAAAATAATCATTATATTATAAGCATTACTAATTTATTGCCACCCTAGACAATCAGAGTGAGATATTATTACAAGAATATCACTACACTACGTTGCGAAATTTACCACCCTAGGTAAATATGAAATTTGCAATATTTACCACTCTAGGTAAATATTGTGACAGTGTGTCGTACTGATGAATTACTTATTAGCATTAGACCACCCTAGGCATAATGAACATTTTTCATTCTTGAAAAATATATTTTAAAGCTGTAATTGCCACCCTAGGCAGGTAGCATATCAGTACAACCGTCTATATGACCCAATAAAAACCAGGGTAATATATAAATTACATCACTGCTAATGCACATAAATAATTATTTTATAGGCCTGCAATTAAAATCTGGCCAATATCATTTCGAAAGCAAATTTTTATTTAATTTGATATATTTGTAATTTACACTTACTCTTATCTGTTATTTCATCAGAATCGTTTTCCGATAACTTGATACTCTCGCTGTGACTGCGATAACTGGAATTCGAAGAATCCGTAGTGGTAGATCCAGAACGATGACGGCGGCGGCGTCTCCTCTTAAAATTTTGTTGATCTTTCTCGACCTCGCATAGTCGACGTTCTATCCTTTTTAGTACTGCACCAATATCTTTATGATTCACCGACCTACTACGGCTTCTACTTCTATGTCTTTTTCTAGAAGAATTCGGCATTATCCAAGCGTAAACAAATCGGGAATTTGATAATTTGATGCGAAACGTGTGATCGATTTCGCACTAGAAAGAAGACTGACTGATGATGACAAATACGGCAGGTGACGGAAGGTGTGTGTTTGTTTATTTTTCAGCTTTAAAATAGTGATCGTTTCGGGCTAAACCGAAGGTACTACACAATGGTATTTATGAGACGAGACCGAAGTATAATATACTATTTTTTGCACTTTAAAACCATAATATAATATTTGTGAGATAAATGTCAACATGACTATTTCTTAAAACATTATTATAAAGGTTGGCTTAGCACGGATGTTCTACGGGTTACCAAGTGTACTTTCTATTTGGTTCTAAAATATAACAGCCTCGTGTTGAATATGTTTCAAAAGTACTGTGAGACGAAAACTTCTTATAAATAACGATTCTTAATGGCTTTGTTTAATAAAATAACAATAACTCGAATATATGATTTACTAGAATTAGATGTTACGCTAGAAGGGGGCACTTTTAATAATAAGTCATATAAACTAATTCATTTAGTTTATTGAAATAGATACAAATTTAAAAGATCATTTGGAATTTGGATTAGTTTAAGAGAGTATCACGCCTAGTGAGTGCGTTTGTTTTGAATTAATTTTGATTTTGTGATGGGCGTGGTTGGTCAAGCGCGTAGTGCGCTCGCCTCAATGCGCTTCTTTGGCTAATTAAAGTTAGTTTCGATTATTTTTGCTTAATCTGGAATCAGTGGCGGATTCAGAGGGGGGGAGGCGGTGGGGGGGATCGCCCTCCCCCTTTATTTTGAGAGACGAGGAAAGAGAAAATGCGGTTAGGTTTATTATTTTTTGTCATACGCTCCCAAAAATAGCTATTTTACGGACTCATTTGAGTCCGTAAAATGCTTCTTTTTAGGCCTAGTCCCTAAAAGTCGTCATGGCAACCTTTACGGACTATTCCAAAATTCCTGAATATGTCTAAATGTCAAAAATTTCGAATGACATGACAAAATTGTCAAATAGTTGCTACGATATCAAATTTTAAGCTAACTTTGTCGTACATTATGATTTCAAAAATTATGGTAAATTTGCAAATGTAGGCGTTCTGAAGAATTGCAAAAAGCGTATAAATAAAAGTTAAATTTTGGGAGCGTATGACAAAAAATAGTGTTTGTCACACGTACCTAAATGAAGTTTTTCAGGACTCATCTGCTATTCCGGACTCGGCTAATGCCTCGTCCGGAAACAGCAATAATTCGTCCTGAAAAACTACATTTTAGGTACTTGTAACAAAAATAACTATTAATTTAATATTGTTGAAGAGAAACTTTTATTAAATATTTTTTTAGGCGAATATCCGATCTGGAAAAAATAAATAGAGTTTGTTGACAAAACAATGTCACTGATAATGTATTAGACGCATTAAAATTATGCGACGATATATGTATTTCCATATGTGACACAATTTTTAATAATATTAGGTTGCTTTCCATTAAGTAATGCTACGCCAGAAAGAAGTTTTTCTTCTTTAAGACTGATTAAATCTTACTTAGGGACAAACATGTCTCAATTAAGACTTTCTGCCTTAGCATTACTCAATATCCATAAGGATATTGAAGTAGATGAAGAAAGAATAATAGATAAATTTACAAGTAAAAGAACAGACAATTAGATTTTGTTTTATAGGACCGTATTCATTTTATTACCTATTATAGTTTTTTTGCTTATGTGTTTTCGTTTTATTAAAGTTTTTGTTATTTTATGTCACGGTTTAGTTGTTTCTATACGTACACACCTACATAATAATAACATTCTGAGAATTAATTTTATTTTTTATATTTAAATCCGTTTTTTTTTTGTTCAATAAAAGTGCTTATAACGATTAAAGTATGTTTTGCATTACCTATATGTTGCAGATTATTAAGGATTATGATTTCAAGCTTATTTCAAATATTTCTTAAAGCTACCTAGCACCCATATGTATAGGATATAGGTGTATATAAAAGAAAATTGTGTGCCACACCTCTATAAGTGAAACTTCTGAGAAATTAAGTTTTTATTTTTTTGTTGATGCTTTCTTTTCTCGACTTTTGCGCCCAGCTTCGACACTTTTTTACAATTTTTTTCTTTTGTTTTCAACTTTTTTTCCGCCGATAACCGCGTTTCTCTAACTTTTTTTTTAATATATTTTTTTTTATTTCGTTTTATAATACTTTTATCAACTTTCCGAACAATTTTTTTTCTTATTTGATTTTATAATACTTTTATTAGCTTTCCGAATAATATTTTTTTTTTTATTATTTTTTTTATTTCGTTTTATAATATGTACTTTTATTATCTTCCCGAAAAATTTTCTACGTTTTTTTAAAATGTTGTCCCATTTAAAAAAAATTATATAGAATATTTTTCATTCTATTTTTGCCATCCCCGACCTCGTAGCTGATTACGTTCGACTTTTTTTCGCCGAAAGTTGCGTTTCTCTAACTTTTTTTTTCTTATTTCGTTTTATAATACTTTTATTAACTTTCCGAACAATTCTTTACGTTTGTTTTTAAATTTTTTTTCCAGTTTTTTCGGAGTGGGGTTTAGTTTGGGTTAGTCCAGAATACTCATTCTACCCTGGCTACGTATTCTAAAAAATTCAACCCTGTAGTTATACTGGAACATGCTTAATTAAAAGGGGTTTTACTTAGATAGCCCTTTCAACTTTGATAAGTGTTTCACTTTGATAAGCGTTTCATTTTTTCTGACTTTACCCTCGCTAAAGAAGTTTCACTTCAAAAACCAACGCCTTCACCTTTTTCATGGCCTGGATCCGCCTCTGTCTGGAATACGTTAATTAGGGTTAGTTTTTGTTAATTTAGGTTGGTATGGGTTAGTTTTGGTTAGTCTGGGTTGGTTTTGCTTAGTTTGTTCAAAAACCATTTTTGAACACGTCTTCAAATCTAACGATTTAATTTTTGTACAATTTAACGTTCCACGCCACTGTCCTCGCATTCCAAACAAATTAAAACCTTGGCGATACTACTAGCGCCATCTCTTGTTTACCACGTTTATCCACTGCGCTAGACAGTCTAGAAAGCTAAAAGTTAAGCGTCCTCAAAAGGCCTCCGACCAATCATAGCGCTTCGCGCTTTATCCGGGCGGTATTACTAGCGCCATCTGTTGTAACCACCTTTACTCATCTGAAGCCGGTTGCGCATCCTAAACTCATCTGACAATCATAGCGCTTCCCGCTATACCCCGGCGACCGAGTCGACCAATCATAGCGCATCCTACAGGATAGCCAGTTCACCCAAACTAAAATTCCCTAAAATTCAGATCTTTCATATTCAAATTTCATGCAAGCTAATCAGCATATTTCAACCGGATTTGTATTAAAATTCATAATATTAATTTAGACAACTGGTCATGTTAAGTTTTTACACAATATCTCTGTATTTAGATTATTGCCCTTTCCATGCCCGAAGCGGTGCATCTTCTCCCACCAGAAGGGGCGGTAACAACTTCTTCAAGTTGCTCTAGTTCCCACGTTCTAGAATTCAGTGTTGAGTAAAAAGTCGTGTCTTGTACCCCAGCCATGTAAGTCGCAAAAAGCGCACCCCCGTTTCTAGCCGGCTGGCGCGAGCCGCCATGCCGGCAAGTTTTCACGGTTTGAGACCTCATCATCTCTAGTTCTTTACTCAAGTGACATAGTGATATCCCAGCATAATCATCTTTATGTCAAGCCTACAATAAGGTATTTATCGGCAAACATACTGCCGTTATTCTCACGAGTCTCACGCCGAGCAATGGCGTCCCAATTGGTCTCATCCATGGGAGTTCTACAATCGAGCACATGTCTCAAATTACACTCAATCGAGCATAGTCTCGGAATCTCAAGTAAGTAAACGCACATAATTACAATCACATTCTCACAAAGCCTACAAAAAGGTATTTGTCGGCATCTTGACTGCCATTATGGAGACCCACTGATCTCTAGTACTAAGCCTACAAAAAGGTATATTTCGGCATCTACTGCCATTATGGAGACCCACTGATCTCTAACTCTCAAAGACTGTGCCATGCGCTGCACAGTCCCCAATGATATTGTCCAGGGGTTTTTCAACATTCTATATCAAGAGTGTACCACTGGGTTGCTACACTCTTGCCTTATTCTAATATAGCTTGGGTTAGTTTTTGTTGGTTTGGGTTAGTGTTGATTAGTATGGGTTAGTTTTGGTTCGGCTCCGTTGGTTTTGCTTAGATTGGAATAGCGAAGAGACAAGCGCGCATAGGTTAATTATGGTTAGCCTGGGTTAGTTTTGGTTAGTCTTGCTTAGTTTGTATTAGTCTGGGTTGGTTTTGGTTAGTTTGGGCTAGTGCTAGCTAGTTTGGTTAGTGTTGGTTATTTTGGGTTAGCTGTGGTTAATTATATTTCATTTTATGACAAATATACTTGATCTAGGGCTTTTACTGGGAAATGAACAAATTAACTCGACAGTGGACCGTAATTAAACTTTTATTACTTATGTATACATGTATGGCTAAACAGGCGGGTTAGTCTTGCTTAGTATGGGTTACTTTTGGTCAATCTGGGTTAGTTTGGGTTAGTTTACGTTAGTATGGACTAGTTTTGTTTAGCTTGGGTTACTTTGCATTAGTCTGAATTAGCTTTGGTTAGTTTGGGTTAGTTAACAGACAAATGGGAGCTTATTTGGTTAGTCTGAGGCATATAAGGAACAAGCGCGCGGTGTGCGCTTGTTTAGTTACTTTCACAAGTTGTTATTCTACTTTATGAAACATGCTCCTGGACTTGGCAATTTGCTTACTTGAAAATCAAGAAGGTTAGCCAAGTCTGACAACATTGCAAGTAAATTGTCATCATTAACGTCATATAGGGAGAGTTTTCGCATTAAAATGTCACTAAACAGTCTCATTTCTGAAATTTCTTTTTCAATTTTTGGCGTCAAAAGTGCTTCATCCCCAATTTTTTTTGCATTAATGTCAGTCAGTAGTGTCAGTACTGTCAGTAGCCAAAACTTCAATGTTTAATTTGTCACAAGCCCACTGTTGCCAGATTTCATTTTAAAAATTTCACTGTAAATTTGTTACGAAAATTCATTATTGAAAATGGTGCACAATGATTGCTGTTTTCTCTCTTTTATTCAGGTGAATGATACAAATACACACCACACAATGAAACGTACCATTCGCTTTTATGTATTGTATTAACCCAAGCTAAGGTCACAGTTGGATAAAAATAGAAATTTTCGATATTTTACGTTTGTAGCTTTTCTAATGCATTAAAGAAGTGAATTTGAAAGAAAAACCAGCGAAAACAAGATTTTATGCATATTTTTTAACAATTTTGGTCAAATTATAATGAGGCTCTAACCAATAGTTATGAAGTGGTTATATTTGTTTAAAAAATAAATATACATCCATCTGCAATAAAAATATTATTTTAATGAAAAATAAATACACGAAAAAAACTTGAGTCAATCACATAATCTATCTCGCGTAAGGCCTAAAATGTGTGAGAAGTTAAGACGTGCGCTTTGCGTACGTTCCTTGCTTTCTTTACCAAATTACCTAAAGCTAACCAAAACTAACCCAAGGTAACCAAAATTCACCAAAGCTAACCAAAACTAACCAAAGTTAACCAAAACTCATCAAAGATAACTAAAACCAACCCAAGCTAAAAAAAACCTAACTGAATCTTAAATTAATTAAAACTAACCCAAACTCACCGAAACTAGCCCAATTTAGCTACTAAAAGAAAAGCACGCTTTAGGATTGGTTATAATCCAATTAGCCAAAATTATAAAAATATCTAACCCAACTAACCCAAACTAACCCAAACTAACCAAGGCAAACACAAACTAACCAAAGCTAACCGAAATTGTTTCGCCTAGGCTTGCGTGAAGAAAGGCTTGCGCCTCGCGCAAGCTTTTCTTCAGGTAACTGCGTAGTGACGTAAACGCGACAAAACTAACCAAAACTAACTTAAACTAACCAAACTTTACCCAAACTAACTAAAGCTAACCCAAACTAACCAAGGCAAACACAAACTAACCGAAATTGTTTCGCCTAGGCTTGCGTGAAGAAAGGCTTGCGCTTCGCGCAAGCTTTTCTTCAGGTAACTGCGTAGTGACGTAAACGCGACAAAACTAACCAAAACTAACTTAAACTAATCAAACCTTACCCAAACTAACCCAAACTAATCAAAACAAACCCAAGCTAACCGAAATTGTTTCGTCTAGGCTTGCGTTAAGAAAGGTTTGCGCTTCGCGCAATCCTCTCATCACGCAAGTGCGTAGTGGTTTAAACGAGACGAAACTAACCAAAGCTAACCGAAACTAACCAAACCTAACCCAAACTAACTAAAACTAACCCAAACTAATTAAAGCAAACCCAAACTGACCAAAGCTAACCCAAACTAACCGAAATTATTTCGCCTAGGCTTGCAAGAACGGGGAGCAATCCTAGACGAAACAATTTCAGTTAGCTTTGATTAGTTTGGGTTAGCTTTAGTTAGTTTGGCTTAGCTTTGGTTAGTTTCGTCTCGTTTAAACCACTATGCACTTGCGTGAAGAGAGGATTGCGCGAAACGCAAGCCTTTATTCACGCAAGCCTAGACGAAACAATTTCGGTTAGCTTGGGTTTGTTTTGGTTAGTTTGGGTTAGCTTTAGTTAGTTTGGGTTAGGTTTGGTTAGTTTAGGTTAGCTTTGGTTAGTTTCGTCTCGTTTAAGTCACTACGCAGTTATCTGAAGAAAGGCTTGCGCAAAGCACAAGCCTTTCTTCACGCAAGCCTAGGCGAAACAATTTCGGTTAGCTTTGGGTTTGCTTTGGTTAGTTTGGATTAGTAATCCTCTCTTCACGCAAGGGCGTAGTGATTTAGACGAGACGAAATTAACCAAAGCTAACCGAAAGTAACCAAAGCTAGCCCAAAGTAACCAAAGCTAACCCAAACTAACCAAAGAAAACTCAAACTAATCAAAGCTAACCCAATCTAATCGAAATTTTTTCGTCTAGAGTTGCGTAAAAAAGGCTTGCGCTTCGCGCAAGCTTTTCTTCACGCAAGTGCGTAGTGGCTTAAACGAGACGAAACTAACCCAAACTAACCAAGGCTAAGCCAAACTAACCAATGCCAACCCAAACTAACCAAAGCTAACCCAAGCTAATCGAAATTGTTTCGCCTAGGCTTGCATAAAGAAAGGCTTGTGCTTTGCGCAAGCCTTTCTTCACGAAGGTGTGTAATGGCTTAAACGAGACGAAACTAACCGAAAGTAACTAAAGTTAACCCAAGCTAACCGAAATGATTTCGCCTAGGCTTGCGTGAAAAAGGCTTAATGAAAATGATATGGCTGAGGCATGCACGAAGCAACTGCGTAGTTGCTACAACGAGACGAAACTAACTAGGGTCGTAAGAAATCTCAGGGTAGTTTGGAGTAGATTTTAGGTAGGTCGGAGTAGCTTCGACTAGGTCGTAGGCAGCGCGGAGTAGCTTCGAGTAGGTCGTATGATGCGCGGTGTGGCTCGGAGCAAGTCGTAACTAGCTCAGAGTAGATTGTAGGT
>MU192983.1:0-15801 GCA_016904865.1 Pissodes strobi | reverse complement strand
GGTGTGGCTCGGAGCAAGTCGTAACTAGCTCAGAGTAGATTGTAGGTGTTTCAGAGTCGATCTTGGTCGATTTTCTGAACAAAAAGAGATGTGCTCTTAGGCACTGAAATTTTACCAGAGGGCTAGTCCTAAAGTCATTTTGTAAATAAAACAAAAAGCTTTAGCATTATATGAATATTTTAATAAGTTACTTTACTTGAAAATAACTAGAAGCTCATAAATACACAAAATATAAACAGTGAATTATTGTACGTAGTCAGTGCTACGATGTGAACAATATTAGTCGAGGCAAATTTCGACCTTGAAAAATATGACATAAATAATACTCTTAAAAACTAAAGCATTGCGTAAACAGTTGTAATACTACACTAATATATGGTTATAAACAGAACCTTGAATTTATGTACAGTTAAATGTCTATTAGAGTTCCTGCGGAACAGCTACTTATCAACTATATTAGCTGATTTAGCTTTGATATGAAATACAATAATATACAAGCGATAATAACAGGATTAATATTACCTTAGAGTTCACCTATAAGCTAATATATACACTATGAACACCATTGACGAGAAACGTTCAATGTTCAGGAGGTTATCTTCTAACACTGGAGGAAAGTCACTTTGAAAAACACTAGATCTATGGCTAGATTCTATTTACAATGTACTTCACTTTCTTGCAAACAAAAATGACTGGAATGTAGTGGTTTGACTCTGGTATGCAGTTGGTGCATATGGCATGACATGAATGCCTTGTGAAAGCGGCTTATTGGTACACGCACGAATGCTTAGTAAATATGCTATGCAGCTGAAATCCGCTTATGGGATGTAGCCTTGTGATAACTTGAGTATATTGGCAGACTAGTGCCTTTTAATCCTTATATGAGAATAAGGCATGAGTAGGTATGCAGACTAGTGCAAAGTAGTCCTTATATTAGAATAAGGCAAGAGTGTAGCAACCCAGTGGTACACTCGTGATATAGAATGTTGAAAATCCCATGGACAATACCATTGGGGACTGTGCAGCGCATGGCACAGCCTTTGAGAGAATGTGAACGTGTGAGATTCGAGATGAAACTCGAATACTGATAATCCCATGGACAAGGCCTAATGGAGACGCAAGCACAGCACGGTACTGCGATTTGAGAGTTAGAGATCAGTGGGGCTCCATAATGGCAGAAAAGATGCCGAAATATACCTTTTTGTAGGCTTAGTGAGAATGTGATTGTAAACATGTTCGTTTACTTACTTGAGATTCCGAGACTATGCTCGATTGAGTGTGGGTTGAGACATGGCAGAACTCCCATGGATGAGACCAATTGGGACGCCATTGCTCGGCGCGAGACTCGTGCGAATAACGGCAGTATGTTTGCCAATAAATACCTTATTGTAGGCTTGACATAAAGATGATTATGCTGGGATATCACTATGTCACTTGAGTAAAGAACTAGAGAGATTATGAGGTCTCAAAACGTGAAAACTGGCCGACATGGTGGCTCGCGCCAGCCGGCTAGAAACGGGGGTGCGCCTTTTGCGACTTACATGGTCGAGGTTCAACTTGAACCTGTTCAAGAGACTACTGAATTCTAGAACGTGGGAACTAGATCAACTTGAAGAAGTTGTTAACGCCCATTCCGGCGGGATGATATACATCCTCCGGAAATAGAAAGGGCGAATAATGTAAATACTGAGCAGTTATGTAAACCTTTACGTCAGCGATTGTCTAAATTAACCTTGTGAATGTTAACACAAATCCGGTCGAAATAGTTAACTAGTTTTTATTAAAATTGATTCTTAAAGATTATGAACTTAGAAGCTAACTTGATTACCTCCGTTAAAAGACAGTGATGCGCGGCCGGCTCCAAATAAGTAAAGGTGGTTACAGCAGATGGCGCTAGTAATACTGCCCGGATCAAGCGGGAAGCGCTATGATTGGTCGGAGGCTTTTTCAGGACGCTTAACTTTTAGCTTTCTAGACTGTCTAGCGCAGTGGATAAACGTGGTAAACAAGAAATGGCGTTAGTAGTATCGCCAAGGTTTTAATTTGTTTGGAATGCGAGGACAGTGGCGTGGAATGTTAAATTGTACAAAACTAAATCGTTAGATTTGAAGACGTGTTCAAAAATGGTTTTTGAACAGTAGGTAGCTCGGAGTAGCTTGAACTAGGTCGTAGGTAGCGCGGACTAGCTTGGAGTAAGTCGTAGGTAGCGCGGAGTGGCTCGTAAGTAGCGTGATGTAGTTTGGAACAGGTCGTAAGTATGACACTAGGACTAGGTAGTAGCATTGTTTATATTTAATGGTTGTAGGTAGCTCGTATTGTAGTTCTACTATGAATGTAAAAACATGTTTTCATGTAACTGGAAAAATAAAAATTATACATTTTGGCAGAAAATTTTTCGTGAATTTCTATTTAGAAAAGCTTCATTTTTCAATATTTTCAAAAAAAAAAATGAAAATTAAGATTTTTTTTTAGGGTATTATGTTTAGAAAACTATTTAGAATGTTAAACAGAAACTAGTTTTCATGTAACTAATTTCAGTTAATCTAGAGTTGAAAAAATAAAAATGACGCATTTCCGCAGAATTTTTTTTATGATTTTGTATTTGAGGAAGTTTCTGAAATCAGTTATGTGTTTCAGCTTAGCGAAAGATGATCCAACCAATTAACCAAAATTATAAAAATATGCAGAAAATCTTGTTTCCATCGATCTATTTCCTTTCAAATTTACTTTTTTAATGCATAGAAATATAAAAAATCGCGATTTTATATGATATCCAATAATTATCTAAACTTACAACAAATATATAAATAAATATTTTTACATTAAGTTAGGTTAGCTTCGGTTAGTTTACGTTAGTCCTTGTTGGTTACGCATACGTGAATTTGAGTTAGCGTTTCGTTACGTCGTAAGAAAAGGTGCAACCTTTGGCAACATTGCAACAATCCTCCTGCGTCAGATGCCAAAAAGTCATGATTTGTACAGGGTATTTACTTAGTATTATTAGTGGTTTGCTTTACTACAAGTTGTAGTTTAGTAAAAACCAGAGCAGTTTATCTGCAGTTTCCTAGCATTTCGGGGGCGGATCCCCGAAAACAACGTCTAAACATGTTGGGCGACACAGATGACGATACGTCCCAACGCTCAATCGACTCTGATACTGATAGAACCACCAGTGAGAAGAGAATTCACTATTATACTACAAAATTAGCAAAACTAACTAATGAATGCACAGAATACGCTCACCTAATCAAAACGTTTGATTATGAGGATAGTATTTCACAAAAAGACCTTCAATTTAAAATAGATAGAGTGAAAGTACATTTAAACGAAGCCCACCAAGCAACTTTTCGCCAAAAGAAAATTGTCCAGTCTCGCGTCGACTGCGGAAACAGAAAAATTAAGAAGCCTGAAATGGTAAAAGCTTTCGGAAGCACAGAATCTTCACCAACGATCAGTAAGAAACAAAAACTGGCCGATATACAGTCAGAAAAACCGCAAATAATGGAAATTGACCAACAAAAAGATTTGCCAGAAAAACAACAGAGCAGCGACCTTGCCATGACCGCTGTCAATCCTACGTCCCTCGTAGCTACAGAAAAACGCAACACACCAGATAACGATGAATTCAAGGCTCCATACAAAACGATTTCGTATTTCGTTTAAACGGAACATACGAACGGTCTACTTGGACAGGGGCGATGTTGCCAAACCGCCGCCATCCTCACCACCTCCTGTAAAGACAGGGAACCGCTATGAAGTGCTTTCTGACATGGAAAATGATGACATTGATGACGTATCTAGCGTCGCCTCCTCACAGGCTCCAGTAGCACGAAAAATTGACGCCAGAGCGAAATCAAAAACGATTAAACCAAAACCAAAGACGCCGCTGCAGCAAAAGCCGGCGTTGCCACCTCCTATAGTGATAAAAGGAGCCTCGATAAATCATGGTGAAATTAAACAAACTCTAAATCAAGCACGAGTCGTAGACTACAGCCTAAAATACACGCGAAATTCCGTGATAATATACTGTACTCAAAACAAGGACTGGACAACTTTAAAACGCATCTTCGACAGTCAACAACTGGAATATCATTCATACGCCGAAGCCTCGCAAAAAACTCACGCCTTTGTTTTACGGGGCCTTGACGGCGACATATTTTTAAAATAAAATATAATGCTGTCTTGTCTAATGTGACCATTTATTTGTTTTTTCAAAACGGGACAATCATGGGCGTAGACAGAGGGGCCAGGGGTGGTCATGCCCTCCCCCCTGAGAATTTAACCCTTATGCCATGCCCTTTAAGAGTGTACCGAATCCTTGGTTTTTTAAAAGATTTTATCGACTTTGGGTAAAATTTGGGCGTGGCACCCCAAAATTTTCCGGCTTAGCCTTCCGCGACGGCTACCACTGCAGTCTTGTCTATGGTTCACACACCACCCCAAAAAAATCTGTCTACGCCAATGGGGACACTTCAAAAAAGAACCAACTAGAACTGCACTGCAGTCTGCAGTGTTTTGTTTTGAGTACTAGTTATTTTCAAAGCGTGCGTAGGTAGCATGAACATTTTAAGATCCTTTACATAAATAGTGCACTATGTAAAAATCGACCTCTCCTATTGGTCTATTCATCTCGTATTGCAATATGTCTTCGTGATACAATCGATTTCTGTCAAGAGCTCTCGTGGTGTAGAGGTTTAGACAACTCGGTCCTGGTTCAAACCCCGTTGCTTTTTTTAATTTTTTTTTTTAAAGATTATGTTTCTAAACAGTTTTTTCTTGATTTTGGGTATGTCTTGGGTTAGTTTGGGTTAGCACTTCCTTAGTTTCCTTTTCTTGAGCGTCCGTAGCGAGCGGAGGGCCAGCGGATCGACCAATAGGAAAGGCCGATTTTTATATAGTGTACTATTTGTGTAAAGGATCTTATAATACGTAGCATGATACAAAGACTTTGTATCATGGTAGGTAGAAGGAGAGGGTAACGGAGCGTTGCCAAACCTACCAATTTATTGTTTAAAACTGAATTATGTTGTTAATTTACTTTAGTAACAAAAAGTTTAAGTAATTTTATTTTGTTTAGAGTGCATATTACGTTGGTGACTCGCTCAACTGCGGTCTATTTTCTATTGACTTCGGCTGCTTTCTGAAAACGGGACATTTTAGTGTCCCGAGTCTTTCTTTGGGGACAACGGGACAGCAGGTCAAATAACGGGACTGTCCCGTTGAAAACGGGATGTATGGTTACGTTAGTCTTGTAGGTTTTAGGTTAAAATGTAATAATATCGTATATAGATCCTTTTAATATAAAACTTAATCTTATGCCACCGTGAATTTTTACGATGTACTTATTAAATTTTAAGAGCAAAAAGCAATCCCTGGAAAGTAATTGATTGGCATTTTGACTATTTTAAGACGACCTACTTTTAATTCGTGGTTCGTGGCCGATTTTTCTAACAAACATAACTAAAACACTTGCCAGGCCCTAAACATAGAAAAAATCGTCATAGGCATGACAAACTGATTCTAATAAAACCAAACTAAAACATACCTGTACACAATAATTTCATCTTTTTCTTTTAGCACGCTATTTAGACTTCTTCCAGTATACTGAAAACCAAGTTCATGCAACAATTTATTAAACGTGCTTTTCTTGAAATCAGGGATGTCCTCTCGCTGTTGAATAGCTGCTAATATTGCCTTTAATGTAGGACGCTCATTTTTTAATAAAAATGAATGAATTAAGCTCCGAACTGAATTTTTTGTTTCTATATCTATATTGTCCAAAACATATCTTTTCCTTTTATAAACTTTGGCTGGCTTCAGTTCATGCTCGATTTTGTGTTCCCGAAGTATCTTGTAAACGCTGGCTACTCCAATACCCATGGCCTCAGCTGTAAAATTCACTTTCTCCGTTTTCGTCCAATCTAAATGATTTCGGTCACAAGTCTTGAAGGTATTTAAAATAGTCTCTTTTTCAGATATTGAGAAAGGTCTTTTCGCTCGCTTTTTTCGTGGAGATAAATAACCAGCATTATGTTCCATGCTTCCAAAAAAACAATTGAAATCGCAAAAATCGCGCTATACGAATCACACCACGCCACACTGTTACAAACGAACGACAACAGCTAAATGCGCTCCACTATAAAAAGGTTTGCTTTATAGAGAATCGCCGGATTATTTATGGGGGCCATGTAGCAGGTAATCGTTTTATTACTATATGGGTTCGGTGGACCGAGTATAGTGCGCCAAGAGAATTAACCTTAACGACGACTGAAACAAGACGCACACTGAATCGACTCGGATCGGTCGGCTCGGAACGGTACGATCGGCAGATTTTGCTATGCATGTAATTAAATGCGCTGTCAGAGTTGCCAGGTCTGGTAAAATTTCACCACATCTGGTGAATTTAAACTAATCTGGTGATCTGGTGAAAACATTTGCAAAATTCCACAAATCTGCTGATTTTTTAAGGGCCTTTCAATATTTTGCAAATGCTAATACGCCTAATAAAATACATTTTAAAGTAAAATTCAAAATTAGAAATATCGATATACTGGTACATTCCTAGTACAAATAGACGTCGGTGTAGCGCAGTAGTGCCATCTTTTTATGAAGTTACCAAGTTAGTAAGTGTTATCATGTGTAACTGTCTATGAATAATTCCCCGAATACCGGATATCTTATCTTTATATTATTTATCATTCTAAAGGGCAAACCTGGCAAACCAACGTTAAACAGTCGTTACAGAAGTGAAAGCGGAGAGCGGAGACAATAATTTGTTTATTTGAGCACATTTATTTCCCTGGATTTTTCCTATGATCCTACATTATTGAGCACCTAATATAATGTTCAATATTATTGTGTCTTAACTGCAAACATAAATGTGAAAAGTTTAAAAACAAAATACAAATTTGAAGATAAGTAAATTAACAATATTTGAAAAATAGCTAGGTAATTTTAAATCTATACTACTATATGCCTAGGTGACTGAAACTGACTTACTGTTTAATCATGATCCTGCTCAAACCTCTTGCCGTAAAATTTGAATTTTGGCATGCAGTGTTACTGTAGGGTATAGAGGTTCGATAAGGAGGGATTTTTCAAATTGCAAATTCCAAGGGGGTGAAACAACCCCTTAAATATTACATTATTTTTTATTTAAAAAACGGTTAGCTTTTGAGATAAACATTTGAACAGGTATATTTTATTATTTTTACATCATATTTTAAGTTTTTAAAAAATCAGCTCTATAATCACTAATCTCCCAAACCGCTTAGCGTAAAAAGCTAAATTTTGGTGAAGGGTGTAGAAATGTGATAAAAAGGGACTTTTCAAAACTTAAATTCCAAGGGCCCCAATTGGGTTGAAGGAGATGAAACCGCCTCTTAAATATTAGAACATTTTTTTATTGAAAAAAACGGTTAGTTTTTTGAAAAAATACTTGAACACCTAGCATCTTATTTTTCTACATATACATTTATACAAGGACATTTTCGGGCAGAGCATTAAAAAGACGAACCCCTTCATAAAATAACGTTTTTTGCAATGGCGTTGTCTTAACAGAATTAATATGAAACTGTTGTCTAGAACGAATATAATACTCGTGAAAATGGGATCTCCTAACAAGAAAGTTTTTTTAAGTAAACAGGCAGTTTATTATTTTCTAACTTATAAATTAAAGTGAGGTTCGCCCTCTTTCCGCTCTGTGTAACTGGCAACCAATTTAGTGTCTGCAACATATCATCTTTAATAGGTGTATATCTGTCGCACTTAAGTATTATACGCATTGCTTTATTTTGTTGTATCTGTAGCCAGTGGCGGCTCGTAAGGTTTTAAATAGGTAGTGCGCAATTTATGTAGGTGTTTTCATACGCATAGGGGGATGCCCGCTGTAGGCGCCGCTAGAGGCTTACCCGCCGAAGGCGGAAAGTTTGGGGGGTGTCACGCCCATTTTTTTACCCAAAACTCGTTCAAATCGTTTAAAAAACATGAATTCGGCGCCCTCTTGAATGGTAATTGTGGCGCACTAAAAGAAATTAATAAGTAGGTACTTACCGATTCCAGAAGAGTAAACCATTAAAACAGTTTATTGTAACTACAAACCAATAAAGTTAAAAAAAAATCAGGAGAAGTTCGAAAACGTTAAAAAACATATTGGTTTGATGGCAAAAAAGTGTTATTGTACATCTTTTTGTCGATGGTTAGCCCTTCGACTTTGCCGTTTCCTAGCGTTAAAGTGAAATTCCATTCGCCACAAGATTTCGGGGGTTAAAATGTCTGGTGAAAGACCGACCATCCTTTTTCTTGGCACATGTTTGGTCTAATTTTAAAACCGGCATCGGTCGCCCTAACCTCTTTATTTCAATCTTTTTATTCAGATCCAATAAAGAAAAGTTATTTTTAATAATCTTATCAACTGAATTTATGCCCCCACAGCAATTGTCCGAACCCGAACTACTAGCCATGACAGTAGAATAATAGTATATAAATAAAAATATAAAACACTAAACAATATTACGTACACTAAACTCACGAGTTAATATGCAGCCATAAACCTAACTACTCCGAATAGACGCTCAGTGGGCATAGGCTATAGAAAAATGCTACAATTGTATCGAGAGATGGCGCCACCATTATTACGAATTAAATTTTATCGTATTTCGTCGCTTGCCAAACAACGGCCAAACGCTTTTCAGAACTCGGTTCGCTCGCGCTGTTGCCAAATTTAAATGTACTTTAAATTGATTATGTATAATAATGAAATATGAAAAGAGGCTTCTATTCTATTTCGGTTATTTACCTATGATTTTAAATGTCGCAGGACCGGAGTTTTTTATTTAGAGTTTGTGGTTTTTTACTTTTTAGTAACAATTAGTAATTACCTAGGTATTGTTATTATTGTTAGTACGTACCTATATAGGTATGATAATAGGTATAAACATACTTTTTTTTAGTTATTTAGGCGTACCTACCTATTATAGGAACTTAACATAACATGTCCTATAATATAATTATATTAATGATGTGTAAAATTATTAAAAATCTTGTACCTAGTACCATAAACCTAACTATGGGGCGTAGGTAAGACCTACGTGCTTGCTCGATCCTCCATCAAAAACCGCGTGGCGCCCTGCACGGCGCGCGTAGCTAAATTTTGCAAATAATAGCGATTGCAGCAACGCAGCAACTAGTTAGGTTTATGGGTGGATCAAGTGTTTGCGGAGCTCTCACAATTCATATGACATTAACTATTATTCTCCTATTTTTGACTAAAATATTTTGATATTATATTTGTTTTCAACATGTCAGGCATCACCTGTTGTTTTTATAACTGCAATAATAATCGAAGAAATCACAGGATTAAATTATTTCGAATTCCCCTAAAGAACTTGGAACTTTGCAAAAAATGGATTTTAAATAGTGGTAAGAATAAAACTTTCAATGAACCTTGACGTTAATCTGAAGGAATAAAACTGGGGATTAATCACGAACTTTATCGAAACCTATAATAGTGGGCATAATACTTCGGGCCGTTTCATACCGATGTTTCAAATTTGAGATATGACGTCATCGACTATTTTTTAATGAAAGCCCTTTTTTACTATTCTTTTAAAGGGCATAATAAAGTTTCAGTTCGGCAGATAGTAATCGACGTGTGCTAGCATAGTTTAGTTATCGAAAAAAATATCTCTCCTTTACTCAATTTATTCCAAAGTTAGAGACTCGCACTATATACCTACGAGCCGCCACTGCCCATTACTATACAGGGTGTTCGTTAATGACATGCTAATATTTCAAAGGTTGAGTCTTGGATACAACAACAACTTAACTTTTAGATACAAAGGGAGGTAAAGTTTAAAAAAAAAACATTTTTTTTTATATAATAAGTGCGATACTATTGTAGATATCTTTATGAAATTGGGGACACGTCTTTTAGGCATCAAGATGTATTTTCTGTTGTACAGACAGTTTTTTTTTCAGTGGCGCCCGTACCAGTTTTGCATTGAATATTTTTGAAGAAAAAAATGGTACGCACCTTTATCTTAGAATAAAAATCATTTTTGAAATCCGCATACATTTCTAAACAAATTTGATCAGTTGATGTTTTTAAGTCCGATGCAAGGCTTTTGCCCGTGTGTCGGATTAAAAAAAACAAGTGATCAAATATTTTCCTTAAAAAATAAAGATTTCAAAATTATATATATTTTTTATTTTAAGAAAAGTCGGTGGCGTGCCACTGCTTGTCTAATATGTAATAGTTTTGCCAGAAAACTTCCACAGGCTACTGATGAAAACTTCCACAGGCTACTGATGAAATAACTCCGGATTTCTCCTGCGACTTTTAGTAGCAATTCGACGCAGGAGAAATCCAGAAGGGTCTAAGAATTATTTTTGTTGACCTCTATATATCTCAAAAGTTAAGACGTTATGAAGTTTTTTCTTAAAACGGGTCCAAGAATCACCTCCTTAAATATTAGCGTGTCATTAAGGAACCACCCTGTATAAATAACTTTATATTGTAGGAAATCAGAAGTTACTTAGTTTACCAAAGGAAGAAATCTACCGCAATTATGTATGCGAAGGCATTTTTTTGGAAACGGATTTTTAAAACAGCAATCAATTAAACTCCTCCGCACCTTCTACGCCAAAACGATTTAAAGGACCAGATGAAAAAATAAATACCTACCACTGATTTTTTTGAAAACGCAAATTAAATGCCGCAAGCTTGCAGAATTAAGACAAAAAAACATCAGATTGAACACAAAAATTAAAAGCCAAAAGGTCAATGTCCCCTCATTGCTCATTACAGCTCAGCAATGGCTTGTTTGTCACTAGCAGCAAAAAGTTTTGTGGGGATACAGTTTCGCGGTAAAAGGCGCGGGAGAAAGATTTCCTTTATTATAAATCTCCCTCAGTTTGCCGCTTTTTAAAGCGGCAAGGTTTAATTCTCCCCAGTGTTTCTAGTATAAGAGGTTGGATTGGAGAATGCATCTTTAAAAGGGAATCGACAAAACTGTCTTAAACCACCTTCAAAAAAATATTCTACCATGTCTAGTGGAGAACGGAAATGTATTTTGGCTTTTGCCGAAATGTCGATTAAAAAAGACTTTATTATAGAAATTATTGGGGGCAATAATTTCTATAATAAAGTCTTTTTTAATCGACATTTCGGCAAAAGCCAAAATACATTTCCGTTCTCCACTAGGGTCATAGTCCTTTAGGACGTCTTCCGAAACATACTAAACAAGTTTTAATTTTTTCTATTCAAGGCTTGCATTACAAATGGAAATTGCCTTTGGCATATTTTGTTTTCGGGACCTCGGTAAAAGGCGAAAAATTTAAATCTTCAATTTTGTACGCCCTCGATAATTTAAATGCTGTTATATTTCTTCGAAAGGCAATCGTTTGTGATCAGGATTCAAACAATAGAAAAGCTTTTAGTTTGTTAGGAATAAGTGCTGAAACGCCATTTTTCCTTTATCAGAAACACAACGTTTTTGGGTTATTTGATGTACCTCATTTATTCAAAAATATCCGGTATAACTTGCTATAGAATAATTTTACCTTGTTCGAGAACATTATAAGTTTTGATCATATTAAAAGAGTGTTTGCAATAGATCAGTCTTCGAATACGGCACGAGCCATGCCAAAGCTTTCTCTGAAACATATTAACCCAAATGATTTCGAAAAAATGTCCTTTAAATTAGCCTTACAGGTTCTGTCCCACACTTTGCTGCAGCGGTAAAACATGTGTCAAAAACGGGCAAATCCATGCGGATGGAATTCATACTGCCAATTTTTTGGAAGATATGAATCATTTATTTGATTCTTTAAATAGTGAACGGAACTATTCAAAAAATCCTTACGGTTGTGCTTTGTCAGACAAAAATACCATAATATTCAAAATTTTTAAAAAAGGCTTAGATATTTTTCAAAATTAAAAAACTCGAAGGCAGAAAGGCCGTCTTGTTTTGCTGGTATGATTTAAACCACCAATGCAATACATCTCTTATTTGAATCAGGGAAATCAAGAAAAAAATCGGTTTTTCTTTTAACTAACAGATTAAATCAGGACTTCCTGGAAAATTTCTTTTCGACTATTATGCAACATGGTGGATGGAATATAAATCCCAGTGTAGATATGTTTCGAAAATGCTATTCGATCCAATTTGTAATTAGTTTTCTAAAAGCTCGCTAGGCAAATTGTGAAAACGATAATGACGAGCAACTAAAAATTGCATAACAAAAAAAAAATCACACAAAAACTCATCAGGCTTAATTTACAATTTTTAATTAACGTCTTTTATATCTTAACAAATTCAGAATTCAAAATTCAAATTTAAAACTCAAAATACAATTTTATTCATGCCATAATGTACATAACAATGCCGATTGCAAATTTTAATTTCTTAACCCAAAATTCGACAGCATTCACTGTTCTCCACTACTGGGTGGTTCTTTTACTCACTTTCCAGGTAACACTGATGATAGCACCGGCCGAAAGCGCTTTGTTAGGCTAATTTAGAGGTCCATTTGGACTAAAATTTTAGGCATGGAATACAAAGAGTGTTTCATTTAGTATATTTCGTACATGCACACAGCTTTCACTCTTCACTTATTAAATTTAAGGGCGCATTCCTAAAGTAATTTCATGAATAAAAGTTCATCTAAACATGGGGTGTTAAAAAACTGTTTTTTTGTCATACGCTCCCAAAAATAGCTATTTTACGGACTCATTTGAGTCCGTAAAATGCTTCTTTTTAGGCCTAGTCCCTAAAAGTCGTCATAGCAACCTTTACGGACTATTCCAAAATTCCTGAATATGTCTAAATGTCAAAAAAATCGAATGACATGACAAAACTGTCAAATAGTTGCTACGATATCAAATTCTAAGCTAACTTTGTCGTACATTATGAGTTAAAAAATTATGGTAAATTTGCAAATTCAGGCGTTCTGAAGAATTGCAAAAAGCATATAAATAAAAATTAAATTTTGGGAGCGTATGACAAAAAATTGTGTTTGTCAGGGAATCTACAGTTTCGTCCGCTATCCCTTTTTGCATAAATTATGTGATGCATTTTCGTCCGGTGTCTTAAATATCAAATATACACTTTTGTCCGAGGGTAAAGCAGGTAAAATTGACAGTAATTTGAATTGAGGTCATGCCATAAAAAATATTATGCATTGTTTAGGCTAATGGGGTGGGTAATTAACATAGTGTCGAACTGGTACTTGAGGGTTGCATTTCATTTTCATTTACCGAACGATTAACAGATATGGAAAGTGTAAAGCTTCAAAAGAGCGTTTCTAAACGCGGAAAAGTGTGTTTAATTGTAAATAATTTTAAATTTAATTACGCGGATAACCTGTTAAGTGATGAAGTGCAGAATTCCAAGATGTAAGGCGGATTTATATACTGTTGGCGAAGAATTAGTGATATCAAAGTGTAACCTGACACATTGTCATGCGGAACTAAGTGCATCTGAGTTACAAAAACACTTCGTTACAGTTTCGGCAAAACGCAAAGCGTCAGATGATATAGGACTCCAACCAAAAAGAATACTTCAGTCTGTATTGAAAGACAATCAGAACGACTGTTTAACAGTGGAAGATTTACATTATGTGAAAAGAAGTGTTTATGGTTTAAGAAGAAAAAAGTTTCATACGCTGCCCAAGTCTTGTGCTGATTTACACCATGCTCTAGATAAGATCATGCCGATTATGACGAACAGAGGAAAAGATTTTTTATTAGTCAATAATTCTGTGTCAAATATAGTAATATTTTCATGTGAAACCAATATGAAACATGAATGTTCAAATATGCACCAAAGCATTTTCTTCACGTGTTTATTTACTATTGGCGGATGCCACAATGGATATTATACTCCCCTTGTATTTTGCCTGTTAAAAGATAAGTCGACAAACTCATATGCAAATTGTTTCACATATATTTTAAATAAATGTAGAGAGTTTAACTTGCTGTTTCAACCAGAGGAAATGGTGATAGATTTTGAAACATCAATCCATAAGGCGATTACTCAAGTTTGGAATAATGTGAAAATTATAGGCTGTCGGATTCATCTAAGTTAAGCTTGGTGGGCAAAAATACAAGCTCTAGGATTAGCAAGAGACTACAGAAAAAAAACCGAACTAGGAAAATGGATTGGATATTGTTTTGGTCTTCTTTCCTTAGGTAAATATGATTGTGCTATATTATGTTTGCTATGTTTTCTAATTAATATTTCTTTACAGATACAGAAAGTGAGGGTTAGTTAGAGTTAATTTGGGTTAGTCTTCTTTTCTTAGGTAAATATTATTGTGCTATGTTATGTTTGCTATGTTTTCTAATTAATATTTTTTTACAGATCCAGAAAGTGTGGGTTAGTTTGGGTTGATCTTTTTTTCTTAGGTAAATATTATTGTGCTATGTTATGTTTGCTATGTTTTCTAATTAATATTTCTTTACTGATCCAGAAAGTGTGGGAGAATGCTTTGCATTTGAATTAAATGAAATGAGACCCAACAATCAGCAGTTGGTGAAATTTGCCGACTATCTGGTAGAAAATTATATAGATGACAGTTCATTATTTTCACCTGAGATTTGGGCCGCGAAATCAGCTTCCAGCCAAAGAGCTACAAATGCGTGCGAGTCATTCCATTCACATTTAAATAAATGTTTTAATTTTAGTCATCCAAACATATTTGTATTTTTGGAAACACTTAAACTTTTTCAATGCGAAATATACATACAGATGCAGAATATAAATTGTTCCAAACGTCTAAGCAATAAGACACAAAAAAGAGAAAATATTATACAAGAAAATATTGTAAAATTTAAAAATAAGCAAATTTCTATGTTACAATATGTAAAATTAACTTCTCATTATTATAGTTTTTAAGATTATAGTTGAGGTAATAAATTTTATTTACCAACTTGATGTCCTACGTGTTTTGTTATAAGTACCTAGTAATATATTTCAAACTACCTGCATCGGGGCGGACGAAAATGTATGTTGTTAAAAATTGGTACCGGACGAAAGTGTGCATATTCAGGTAAAGAGTTTGACCATTGAGTCAGGCGGGCGGACAAAACTGTATCTGCCCGTTTGTCACACGTACCTAAATGAAGTTTTTCAGGACTCATCTGCTATTCCGGACTCGGCTAATGCCTCGTCCGGAAACAGCAATGATTCGTCCTGAAAAACTCCATTTTAGGTACTTGTAACAAAAATAACTATTTATAAATATTATAAATATTTTTAAAAGGACTTTTTTGAAATTTGGCAGGTCTATGTTTGGTGATAAACGTCTACTTTAGCCATAACTAGAATGAGATTATTAATTTATTATGCCCCGGGGGCATCTTTCCAATTATTTTTAGGCGAGAAATGTACGCCACTAAACTTTT
Source organism: Pissodes strobi (assembly GCA_016904865.1). Classification (NCBI taxonomy): domain Eukaryota; kingdom Metazoa; phylum Arthropoda; class Insecta; order Coleoptera; family Curculionidae; genus Pissodes; species Pissodes strobi. Next base: position 395 of record MU192983.1, on the reverse strand, counting down.
TTGTAATTTTTATTAAATGAAGCAACTAAAAATACAACTTTTTAGCTGCTATAATTTTGTTCCTATCTGACCTCGATTTCGAGAAAAAAAAACCTTTTTGTCATACGCTCCCAAAAATAGCTATTTTACGGACTCATTTGAGTCCGTAAAATGCTTCTTTTTAGGCCTAGTCCCTATAAGTCGTCATGGCAACCTTTACGGACTATTCCAAAATTCCTGAATATGTCTAAATGTCAAAAAAATCGAATGACATGACAAAATTGTCAAATAGTTACCCTGGAATTGATTGCCTTTGGCTCCACAAATGATTAAATTTTGTTTGAATTGTTATAGAGCCACTTCGGCCCCGGCTCAAGGATGTAAACTGCACAAGTGCAAGTTTAGTGACCCTAATG
>JAEQML010061169.1:0-26093 GCA_016904865.1 Pissodes strobi | reverse complement strand
TTTTTTTTTTCGATTACAAATCGATTGGTATAAGTTTCAGAGCGATCCGACGTACCGTTACGAAGTTTTTGTCCCGATTGGTCTCGCCCTATAGAAAGCCCATATATAATTGTGGGCTTTCTAACAAGTGGCATGGCCACTCGTGCCTGCGGCATGCGCGAGGCCCTTCGGGCCTCGTTTGTGTGACCTTCGGTCACACATTATTGCCACGCTCCTATCCGTACCGTGACCTATTATTAGAAAGCCCTTATAATTAGAGTTACCAATCGCTAGTCTCATTTTACCGTGATAATTTTCTAATTGGTTGCCATGGTAACCGACTTGACAACGGCAATCGTTAAATTTTTTTTTAACTTTACCTAAATACCAAGTATCAAATCTCTAAGTCGTACGATTGCCGAATTATGACGATTTTTTACTTTTTTTGGTTACCATAGCAATCAATTTTTTAGTATCAAATTAGGCTTCATAAACAATCCTAAGTACCATACTACATATTTTATTAGTGATTTACATATTATTAATTGGTTGCTATGGTAACCATGTTATCAACAAAAAATTTACTTTCACCTCTACTTATAAATTGACACCGAAAAAGGGAAAAGTTGGCCCTTGTTTACACGAACAAAAATGCCAAAAATTGGTAACTTGTACTGTTTTCACCCCCTGTATATTAACAGACAGTAACCAAAATCAATAGGGTTCGACGGTTTGTGGACCTCTACCTCTGTGCCAAATTTCAAGTCGCTATCTTCAAACTTGCGACCTGTAAATGCCAATAAACCGTAACTTGTCCTGTTTTCACACCCTGTATATTAACCGATCGTAACCAAAATCTATAAGATTCGAGGGTTTGTGAACCTCTACCTTTATGCCAAATTTCAAATCGCAATCTTCAAAATTGCGACCTGTAATGCCAAAAAACGGTAACTTATCCTGTTTTTACACCCTGTATATTGATCGAACCAAACTCAATAGACGTCGAGGGTTTATGAACTTCTACCTCTATGCCAAATTTCAAGTCGCTATCTTCAAAATTGCGACCTGTAAATGCCAAAAAACCGTAACTTGTCGTGTTTTCACACCCTGTATATTAACCGATCGTAACCAAAATCATTACGCTTCGAGGGTTTGTTGACCTCTACCTATATGCCAAATTTCAGGTCGATATCTTCAAAATTGCGACCTGTAAATGCCAAAAAACGGAAGCTTGTCCTGTTTTCACACCCTGTATAACAATTAGAGCAAAAGAGCAAAGGAACAAAAATACGTGTCTTACCGAATACTTTCATTTGACATCAAAAAAGAGAATTTTATTCGTATTTACAAGGACAAAATTGCCGAAAAACGGAAACTTGTCCTGTTTTCACACCCTGTATATTAACCGATCGTAACCAAAATCATTACGCTTCGAGGGTTTGTTGACCTCGACCTATATGCCAAATTTCAGGTCGATATCTTCAAAATTGCGACCTGTAAATGCCAAAAAACGGTAACTTGTCTTGTTTTCACACCCTGTATAACAATTCGAGCAAAGAGCAAATAGAGAAAATACGTGTCATACCGAATACTTTCATTTGACATAAAAAAAAAGAAAAGTTGGTCCTTGTTTGCACGGTCAAAAATGCCAAAAAACGGTAACTTGTCGTGTTTTCACACCCTGTATATTAACCGATCATAACCAAAATCAATAGGTTCCGAGGGTTCGTGGACCTCTACCTCTATGCCAAATTTCAAGTCGCTATCTTCAAAATTGCGACCTGTAATCGATTTCATAGCATACACATAAACAGGCTAAAAGTCCGTTATAAAGCCCTATAGAAAGCCCTATATTATAGATAAGGGCTTTCTAACAAGTGGCGTGGCCACTCGTGCCTGCGGCACGCTTGAGGCCCTTCGGGCCTCGTTTGTGTGACCTTCGGACACACATTATTGCCACGCTCCTATCCGTACCGTGGCCTATAATTAGAAAGCCCTTATAATTAGAGTTACCAATCGCTAGTCTAATTTTACCGTGATAATTTTCTAATTGGTTGCCATGGTAACCGACTTGTCAACGTCAATTGTTATTTTTTTTAATTTGACTTTTCTTTTGGCCTTAATAGGAGCTTTATTTTTTTCTGCAGAAGGTTTTCCGATATTCCAAAAATTTTGTTTTTATAACCTTGGTATTTTTTAAGTACCCTGTATAACTTATCCTTAATTTAGAATTGTTAAAATTAGCTTTTTTCCAAGCATAAAATCAAAATTTAAAAAGTTTCCCATTTGGTAACCAAATCTGGGCAGACCCTGTATAACACATTTCATCCTGATATTAATCCTTAAGGAATTTAGGCTATATTATTTTTCGGTTGCCATTGTAACCAATTCTAGTCAGCACAAATCTTCATCACCCATACCCACATACCAAAGATCAAGTCTTTAAATCGTATAATTATTAAAATAAATATATAAATTTAATTTTTTTTTCTTAGTTGCCATAACAACCAATTTTTCAAGAATATCTAATTTTTTTATTCAACCCAGTAGTATATGGGCATCTTAAATAAAATAAATTGAGCGAGTCTGCTAGTACTCGAGACTGATGTGTAAACATATCCTATAACGACAACGGTTGTAAAAAAATTACAACAGCACGTTGTATTCCCAAGCGGTCACCCATCCAAGTACTAACCACGCCCGACGTTGCTTAACTTCAGTGAGCGGACGAGAAGTGGTAATTTCAAGTATTCAACGTGCTATGGCCGTTACTCATAGATTTTAGCTTGTTCATAGAATAAAAACAAACACATTCACATTTATAATATTAGGATTCTTTAATAATACTTATTAGCGGCCTCGGAGTGGATTAATTTAATGCACAAATTCGACACGAAAATTTAATGCCACCAGGAATAACATCAACATATGGACACAGCTTATTTACCTGGCAGACATCCTTTGATTTGGAAAAGTCAATAACCAACTATTGCAAATTTTCGAAGAGGGCTATGACAATATTGTTTTAAACGTCTGGGCATCTGAATAATACTTTTGACAGTTCGTTAAATTTCAAATAATAATATGCTTGTTATCATCTAAAATCCGTTTAAAAACGATTTTAAATGGCAAAATTGTATGAAAATCCGGAAATTCGGACTTTTTTAGACCGATAGCCGTGGCTTCGCACGAATTTGTCGTGGATTTTGAAGCGAAAATTCATTTTAAATTCAACCGTCCATTAAAAATAAGCTGTGCTATGGCTCCAAATACACTGCGAATATAATAATTAAAAAATAATACTTTGACGGTTCGTTTCACTTAAAATATGCATTTTTATCGTCTAATGTCCGTTTAAAATGATTTTGAATGGCAAAATTGTATATAATACCGCCCTAGCGGCTACAATTGGTTTGTGCATTTCCGTCCCATTTGCCGAGATTTACCCTCATAGCGCCGCGTAAGATGTTTACACATCAATAACTATTTATTTTATTCACCCCTGTAGTATATGGGCATCTTAAATAATAAATAATTATTCGAAGAAAAATCCACATTTTTTTCATTAAAAAAAAGAATGTTTCTGCGATGGGATTCGAACCGGCACGCGAAAAATAATCAAAATAGTTACTTTAAGTGTGGTAGAATAATTGACAAAAATCCTTCATAAGTCAAAAACGGTAACAATTAGAGCAAAAGTGCAAAGGAACTAAAACACGTGTCTTACCGAATACTTTCATTTGACATCAAAAAATAGAAAAGTTGGTCCTTGTTTACACGGACAAAAATGCAAAAAAACGGTTTTCACACCCTGTATATTAACCGATCGTAACCAAAATCAATAGGTTCCGAGGGTATGTGTACCTCTACCTCCATGCCAAATTTCAAGTCGCTATCTTCAAAATTGCGACCTGTAATCGATTTCATCACATACATACATACACACATACAGACAAAAAATCAAAATTTTTTTTTTCGATTACAAATCGATTGGTATAAGTTTCAGAGCGATCCGACGTACCGTTACGAAGTTTTTCTCCCGATTGGTCTCGCCCTATAGAAAGCCCATATTATAGATAAGGGCTTTCTAACAAGGATAGGAAGGAAAAAATCATAGAAATAGAAGAAAGGAGACAGAGCAAGGTAATAGAGGAATAACCCAACCTAAAATAAAAACTTGCCTTAGAGGAAACAATTGAGCTCTTACAAGTATCAATGAGGATATTTGGATTGTTTGGAAAAAAACCTGTACGATGAAACGAACAGAAATTCGCCACCCAAGGAAGCTCCGACAACCGAGATAGAAATTCAGGGACCCTTGCTTGTTTCTTCTAGATAATTGCACGGAAATCCTGATCATTCCGATCGAAAGTATGACAATTATTGCTTATTGCCACCTATAAAGTACTTTCCGATGTGCGGTTAGAAATACTCAAACCTCTACCGGAGAAAGAGTTGCAGACTTTCATTGTGGCTTTCGTAGGTACAACAAATCCATCAAAGGCCAGATATTCACTAGGAAACAATTAATGGAGAACCTCGCAAATCTTCATTGACTTTAATTAAACAATCACTTTTCCTGGCCAACTCCGGGTCGCCGACGTGAAGCACAGCTCTCTTCTAAATGGAATCCAGCGGCTTTAGGGTGCGCTTTGGTGCGGCTCTCCAGATGTGTGAGCAGTATTCTAAGCGTGGTCTTATTTGCGCTTTGTAGAGCAAGAGAAACTGCTGCGGTGTATACAGTTTTGTATTGAAAATTTTTTGCGAAATAGCGCACCAAGCTTCTGGGATGCTGATTTTGCGCTGTTAGCAACGTGGCCATGCCAGGATATATTGCTGTTGATCGAGACACCCATTAATCCGATTGACGAGGATGAAGGAATGGTTGACCTGCCATAATGATGTCAGGTCCCGCCATATTGATCCTCTTGGTAAACGTGGCTGCTTGGGTCTTTGTTGCATTGAACTGGACCAAATTTCTGTTGCTCCTAGTTTTAACTTTCTCCAGGTCTTGATTAATTGCTGTAATTTGCTCTTGTCTGCGGTGAGTCTTAGTCGCTGATGAAGGTTTTTCTGATCTAAATTGTGAGACAAGGGTACTGTCATCTGCAAAATTGTAAGCAGCATTATTCATTTCGTTTGGCAGGTCATTAATATAGATGAGGAACAGTGGTGGTGAAAGTATTGTGCTCTGAGGCACGCTCGCGTTAATGGTGAATGTGTGACGTGTGTCCATCAACTGCAACGTGCAGAGATTAGTTTTAAAGGCAGTTTGTTGAGCAATCCATCATGCCAAACTCTGTGGAATGCCTTCGAAATATCCAACGCAATTGCTCGAGATTCTCCGTAGTTCTTAGTTGCCCTACTCCATATATGAGTGACATAGGCCAATATATCTCCTGTCGGTCTCTCTTTGCGAAAGCTGTACTGGTTATTGCTGATTACTATGTTGTTCTCAAGGTACCTGAGTAGTTTGGGTTAGCTGATTGACTACACGTTCTATGACTTTGGAGATTATTGGAGGCAAGACAATTGGGCGATAGTTTGAGGGCGTGGTTTCTTGCCTGTTTTTGGAACAGGTTGCACTCGATCGACTTTCCAAGAAGATTGGTAAGTCCCTTTTCGGTAAGACAGAGAAAAAAGTTTGGAAAAAACGGGTGTTAGTTCGTTGGCGCAGTTCTTTAACACGATGGCAGATATTCCGTTAGGTCCTGATGTCTTTTGCGTATCTAGTTCTTAAACGATTTTACGAATATCACGGTGATGAAACTTGACTTCTGCTATGGCAGTGTTGATATTTGATACGGTGGGGAGAGCCTTGTCTTGGGGAACCTTTAAGGTAGAGTGCGATGAAAACGTTTTGGCGAGCATGTTTGCTTCTTCCTTGGCTGTAGTCGCCGTGATGCCACGTTCGTCTGTCAAGGTGGGAGAGAGGTTTTTGTAAAGTTATTATCTTTTGCCTTTGCTACCAAAAGAAAAAGTTGAGGAGATTACTTGCGCAATCTCGTCACAGCAGACTGACGGGTTATCAGTGCCAAAGCAAATGTCGAGCCAATAAAACTCTAGGTAGAACTCTCTCTGCAGAATTGTGATGCTAGATTTTGCGAGGCAATGATGGATCTTTTGTAGGAGTGGCAATTCACAAACCGTTCTAATAAGTTTGTGGTCATAGTACCTAATGCCGGATCAACTCTGATTGTGTACTGATCAGGATTGGTGGTTAGAAAAAGATCCAGGAGAGCGGCAAATTCGCCCCTCTCTGAGATTCGAGTTGTTTCTTCTACAAGTTGAGTAAGTCAACAGCTGATGGCAAATGCTTCAACTACTCTACCTTCGTTGTCGGTCCTGTTGTGATGTTTGAGCCAGTTGGTGTTGCGGGCATTGAAGGGTCTGAGACGGTAAAATACGGACACTAACCGTGTTCGAGAGAAAAATTCTTAGGAAAATATCAGAATTAACACTAGAGGAAACAACTGGAAAATATTGCATCAGAACCAATAGAAGAAAGGCTGATCTGGCACTTCTACCTGAAATACGGCAGCATTAGTGCCTAAATGGGTTTTATGTTTAGGAAGTAGTTACTTTTCATCTACACAGGTTCCTGTACTGGTTTTGGAGCCATCCATAAATCAGGAGCTGTTTGCCTTCAGCAAGCCAGTCTGAATTTGGTTTGGATGATTGGATACAAAATCTCCGAATAGATGAATTATGTTTCTGCAACGAGGCGGAAACAGAGAAGGAAAAATTCAAGAATCAACTGAGATAGTATATATCGTGTAGAAGATTTGAAAATACTGTCCATGATGTTGACTTACGTACCAAATTTATCAACAGGCTGATCTAAAGGTCTCTGATGGTAAAGTGATTCAAAAATTAAAAAAACAGCGCTGTAAAATTGACCCACTTTTGGCGGTATAATTACTTACGATACATGCAACACATCTGAGGAACGCTAACGATACCCACTGGCTTCAATTTTAAATGCAAATCTCTGAAGGTAATTATGAAACGCAATACTTAACTGATTGACAACAACGACGCAAAAGTGCCGTCAATTTGCTGATATTAATGATCATATATTAACGATCATTCGTCGAGAGCAACTTGACAAAATGTAACGGCGAACAAACCAAATAAACCGGTGCCAATCACACTTGCAGCATGCAAACGTGGGAATAATGCTAATTTCGAATACCCTAAATAGTTTGCTTCATTGGCAACTTCAGGCATTTATCTCTGTACAGGAGAGGGAATGCGACAAAATATATATTTTAAAACTTAAATTCGGATTCTATGTGAAGAAACGCTGCTTAGGTAAAAATTTAGACAATATAGAAGAAAATAATGAGCTTGGAACGACTATTATAATGGACATCAATGGAAGGATCCAGGAACTAAACAACATCAGATGAAGAGACGACATTAAATGATTGGCAGGACCTTTTTTGGACTTGAGCAGTAAACGAAATGGGACAGCTTATATCTAGAGATGTGTTGAAATGGGCAGACCGTGATTATTCTATATTTGTTTGCACTTTGCATTACTTTGTCCCTATTGCTTTTCTTTTATGAATAACTGAGATTGCATTAAGATGAACTTTTCTGCTAACCTAGTTAAAGTTACCCCGTAAATTCGATTGTCTATAAAACTATAAAGTAGCAGCAATCGTTCCACTAAAATTCGTGAACTGCAAATCAAATCTGTATACGTCGTTATAATTAAAAACACCGTTTCATAAATTTGATGTTTACGTCGGAAATTGCTTTCTTATAAAAGTTTTTCCTTTTAAACTTTGCGTCCAACATCTCGCTAACTCAAAACTGGGAATATCATCAATTTGCTTAATAAAATTTTATTTGTCGCCAGAACTCTGTTATAATATTACAGGGTAATAATTGAAAACGGTGACACGAATTGCCAAGATAATTGAAAGTTAATTCGATTTTATAAAATTTTATATCTCAAGCAATAAAATAAAGCACGTTGAAATTCTCAATTGATGCAATATCACGACTGAAATTATTATTATTTTTGACAAAAAACAAATTACAGAAACAAGGTTTTAATTAAAATAACATTATTAGTATCATTTCCGATTTCCGGCCAGACAGGATAAAATATTGTATTGCCATAATCATATTTTTTCGCCATAGGCACACACGCACAATGTCGCATAAATCGTCAAGTTTCACATGGGTTGACGAATTCGCATAAACCAAGACCCTTGTATGCCGATGACGGGGCAAAGCCATCAATACCGGTGAAAGCCTCATTGTATATGGATTACCACTTTAAAGTTTGTAGCTGTAATGCGATAGCATCATACATCAATTATATAGGGAATAAAAACGAGCGCGTGATTCAATGGAGAGCTTGTCAGATTACTAACGAACAAAAAGTCATATAGAGCTAAAACTTAGGTGACATAAATAGTCTCACCTTAAACCAAACACAACATAATTTTTTGAATAATTTTTGAAAACAAATGTGCGTTATAGGTATAGATCCTAGATAGAAGCTACACTGTCCTGCACTTTTTAACTTTTTGGCTGATATTTTTTGTCCTAATTTCAAAGATGACCTAGGTTTTCAACAATTACCCATGAGTTAAGAATAATATAAAATACTAAAAAACCAACCCATACAAAATAAGGTGAATCGGAGCAAGTGCAATATATATATTTTTTTAAGTTTGAGGTAATTTTTATTTGTCTTTTACAGGGTATAGCTGGAACGTATCTTTCAACATTGTGCTGTTGCATTCAAAAAATAATAGGCTAATTATATTGTGAAATACAAAAATGCATAATCTACTAAGTAAATATCACCCTGTCCTAGGTTGGAACTTGAACTGGGAAAATGTTGTGTAAACATTAAAGACAAATTATATACAATGCGAACAGTCAATACAAGCGATTATAAACCTTAAACGTTCTTTTTTAAATCAAGGTGTCTTGGCAAAACATTTAGGGGCCAACGTCTAGTGGGAGAGGGAACGTGTGAACTAATAAAATGCATAAACTAGTTAAAAAATATCACCCTGTCCTAAGTTTGAACTTGGACTTTATGTAAACATTGAAGACAAAATATAAACCACGCGCGTAATCAATTATAAACCTTAAGCGCGCAATAATCAGCACATTTTATTATATAAAAACGCAAGCGAATCGTCAGTTCTGCAGACTTTGTTTTTCGCCTAAACCAGTTCCCTGCATGTACACAGGTGCGTAGGGTCCTAACCTACTTACCAGCCTGCAGGTGGCTGAAGCTTGGTCTCCATACCTACAGTAATAAAAGTCAAATCTACGATAAATTTGTCAAAGTTCTAAAAAAGATAATTTTCAAAGTCTGTCAACTAGTTTATTTATTTATTTAGCGTATGGGGGTTACAGTTCAACAAGAATATGATATTCAAATATAAAATACATACATACACAGAGAAAATTAGAATATATAAGAACAAACACAATAATTATTCTGGCAAACTATATGTCTACATCTGAATTGCATAGCCATTCGATTGCCTCTGGTGTGGCTTTCATAAAATCTTCGAGGTCGCCAGGGTAAGAACGGTTGGGACGTTCCTATACTATGTGATGGATAGTTTACCGCAGAGATTCACAATCACGTTGTGATGATTCTGCCCTGCCCCATATATGAAGGGAATCAGTACATTTCCCGCAACCTGTTCTAACTCGGTTGAGCTTTGATCATAGTCGTCTTGGTAGGTCAGATCCATTGAAACCCTGAGTTGGATCATCCAGGTGGATGTAGTGGTCTCCTGCAGTTTCTCTCTATATGGTAGTCCATTTATTAATTGCATGAAAGTTTCCATTTGATTCTATTGCTGATCGGATGGCTGGATGTCTTGATTTGAGCCGATGGTATTGTTCTGTTAGGTTTTGGATGTCGGTATAGATTGGCAGGTCTGCTTTAGCCATTATTTTCCTATATTCTCTGATGAGGGCTGCAGTTCGTCGGATATCTGGTGTTGTGATAATACTGAGCACTGGGAGCTAGCGCATTGGTGTTGACTGTATAGCCCCAGTAATCAGTCTCATCGTTTGGTTTAGTTGTACACCTACTTTTGTGTTGTGTGCACTGTTTATCCAAACAGGACAGCAATACTCCGCGGCAGAGTATATCAAGGCCAGAGCTGCTGTCCGGAGTGTTGTTGCTGCAGCTCCCTATATTGCTCCAGCAAGTTTGGCTATTATGTTATTGCGGGTTCTCATTTTATCGGTTACGCTTCCAAGATGTAGGTTCAATGTTAGTGATCGGTCGAGTGTCACGCCTAGATTCTTGGGGGTTCTATTGTGGTTAAGGATCCTGCCATTCAATTCCACTCGCAAGGTATCATTTGCTTGCCGACTCAATAGATGTAAGCAGCAGACTTCTGTTTTGGATGGGCTTGGATACATCCTCCATTTTTTGAAGTAATCATTAAGCTTGGCGAGGTCTTCATTCAAAGCATGTTCAGTTGGTGATTTGAGATTGTGCTGATAGGAAATCGCCAAGTCACCTGCATAGGCAAATTTTCTACACCTCGTTTCAACTACTTGGAATAGTCTGTTTGATAATAGATTGTTAATTAGATGGCCAGACATGGTATGACTGAGTAATTTGTATCTTAGGCCTTCCCCCCACACGATGTCATACGCTGCAGTAAGATCAATGAATGCTACAGATATTTTCACTTCCCTTTCAAACGATGTGAGTCATTCGGGATAAGACTTGGTCACTGTAGCTAGGGCCATCCTAAAACCAGCCTGCTCTACGGGAATCACTGCATCAATTGCAGGACACGGTTATGAAACAGTTTATCCAACAGCTTATAAGAGCAGCTGAGGAGAGCTATACGTTGGTACCTTTCGGGTCGTTCGTTTGGTTTTCCATGTTTTAGAATAGCAATATTCTTTGTTCTTCTAAAATCTGGTGATAGGCTGCCTGTGTTAAGGATGTCGTTGAAAAATTTCATAAGCCACAGTCTAGTTGTCTTACCACAATTAACTAGAAGTTCGAGGTAAATGCCATCAAAGCCCGCTGCGTTTCCAGTTTTCGTATCCTTGAGACCTTCTTCTAATTCCTGTGGACTGTTTAAGATCCCTTAGGGATTTGGTCAAGTAGGTAGAGTCCCGTGGTAAACTCTGAGTGGAATTAAGTCAAGGCCAACCATAAAACATAACACAACTCTAAAAAATTATATAACAGTGACCAGCGACCTATAACCAATTCAAAAGTATACCTCAATCGAAAACACATGCGCAACTTAGTAATCAGGTACAGTGTATATTTATCAAGTCTTTGACCAACAGACATTGCTATTGTTTTTAACTAAATTGCCTTCTATATCATCTCTTCTAATCTGACGTATATCGATCCCGAATCTGGGCTACATACCCTGCTCGTCATACCAAAGCGTGGTGTCACATCTTACAGGCCGTAAGAGTAAAAGTGTATTATACAAAGTAACGCAAACTCTTCCATAAAGAAACACAGTCAAGCTGAAAGACTACACAATTTTGTATACGTGGCAATATGGCAGGTATTTATTTGTTTTTTTGACAGGTTTGGGAGCAATTGCAACTTTGTTAAATTATTCTCAACTGAAATATATTAGAGTACAGTGGAGGCAAGTGCAATTTGAAAATATTCTTCCCTTTCGATTCAGCTTTACAGTTTTCATATATTTTTAATGGTTCAGAAGTTTTTCAAAATTCTTGAGAAAATTAGGCAAAAAGCGGAATTTTTGGGAATCTATTGTCTAATTACCAAAAGCTTGAAGTTAGGACGCTTATGTTATTACAATGGTAAAAAACTAAAAACATTATTCTTCTATAGTGATAAACGCACAGTATACCTAATTTTAATGTAAAAATAAATATCTTAAATTCAATGGAATGTTAAAATATAAGATAAGGAGTCATATCTGATAAACTAATGAAAGTGAAACATCACTGAACAATAGAACTCAGGAAATCAACCTGAAACATCAGCTGCCCTCTTCTTCCCTCAACTGGTCTGGGTGGAACTGATCGAATGTGCTCTCTTCAGAATATCGTAGCAACATCATCAATCTCTGGATACACAAATGTGAAATAAGTTAATAGTTGTGCATGAGATCTTCTTAAAATTTTACTTCTGGCTGACCTTTGAGGAACTATTAGATCTGACCCAAATTGCTCGAAAATTTGACCGGAACGCTGCCAACAGTGCTGCAGTCAAGACGCTCTTTGCATACTCCTTCTGCATTTAGGTAGTCGTTTTCTCTTTCTAGGATATCATTTAAACTATTATCTTCATCGCTGCTTTCTCCTAAACTACAGACACCACCATCTGATTCGGAGTCATCAGCCGTCTTATGTTTTAACGGTGGTCCTTTAGATTTATTTTCATTTCTTTCAATGACTGTGTATTTAATTTGTAACGTCATATATGCTTATTCCGCTACACTAAAAATTTCAATTCAATTGCGAATTATTTTCGTTATTTTATATTTAAGTCGCCAGTGACATCTATTCACGAATGGGTTTATTTCGTGTGGTTGGCCATTTTAGGAAGCGCAGTACGCTATTTTATACCTACAATAATTCATCAATTTAATTTACTATAGATTGCTATATTTAATATTGGGTATTTCTATGGCTTGGCGCTGCGTGATTTATAGAGGTAATCACATGATATAAATTAGCCAACAATACACCGGCAAACATATTTTGTCCACGGTTTTGAATTTTGAAAGCGATATCAGGTATCTTGTGTCGAGACGCTTGACGGGTTCTATATATTCCTGCAAAAGTAGTAAATTGAATTTTCAGTAAAATTTCTCCGAATTTTCCCTCATAGTATTGCTGGTTTTAATATTTTTTTCAGGCTTATTTAATTAAATTTTCACCTTATTTATTCCATCAAGTATATAACTATTAGCACTCGCCCTGTCTCGTCACAACACTGATGTACCGACATTACTTTGCATTTATCAGAGATTAAACTCATATTTGTAAAATTATCTGGTATATTATATTTTATCTAAATTTCTATCTCGATGCGAGATAGTGATTATCTTATCTTTATCTTTAATTAAATTGAGGCATAATTACGCTCAATTATCGTTTATGTGCAAAGGACCGAAATAAAAGCAATAGCAATTACTTATTTTGAGTTATATCTAAGACTCGTTATTAGAGGGTGTACCTCTATTTTTCTATTTATTATCAAATTCAAGTTATCTTTTATTTAGATTTACCGAGAGTCACTGTTTCGGAACGTTATTCCATTAATTTCTTTTGAATTTTAAATTTCAGTCATTATCTTCTTTTGAATTTCATATTTTAAAGTAAAGAAAAGGATATCTTGAGTAACAGTAGTTATTTATACTTTTTGCTTAACTTAACATTGTAATTCAAGTCTCTGATTATATTTGCTTTAACCAGTAAATTTTCAAATTGTTGATTGCTTCCTCATGTGTTTAACAGTGTCACTGATGTTCACATGGTATTTCCCTGAATATTATTTAATTAGCAGTATACATTGTTCTAAGATTTGTTTGTGAGACATTGCGAATTATAAGGTCAAATTTCTGATATTTCTATCTTTATTGTTATTTATATATAAGTATTCATATTCAGTTCGTATTGTCTCTAGGAACTCTGGCGCCCAAACAAATTACTGCTAGTAACCCAAACTAACTCAATTTTCATTATAAATTTTTTCCTTCCACTCTTTTTTTTCAGTTCCTTTTTTAATTTTTTCGTAGTCTTGCCCTCAAATTTACTTGAAAATTTGTTCACTCGGAATCAGTTCACATCCAGAACTTACTTTCCGTCTAGTCTTGTTTTCTGATCTTGGAAATTTCTTTACCGTGTCGAATAGGAGGTCTAAATATTTTCACCTGGTTGCTTCATAAATTTGTGGTACCGGAATATCTGGCGATGTGGAAGTTGAAGGCGTGGGTTCAGAAATATTCTCCATTACATTGACATCATTACTTGTCGATCTCGGATTCTCGTCACCTACATTCTGAGGTTCAAACTTCCACATCTTCAGTAGGCCTTGGTCATATACATCATCGCCAGCTTTTCTAAATCCACTCACAAGGATAGCAGGGTTCATTTGCACTCACAATTCTCCCACAAGTTTTGCAAATTCGTCCTTGTTCAAAGTGTTTCCGTTGCCAAGCAGACACTTGTTGATCCCAACATGTTTTAATCGATTTAAACACGCATAGATCAAGCGGCTGGAGCAGGTGGTTTTAATTATTTTATGTATGTGTATGAGTGGTGTGTGTAGCGGGTAGACACTCTCTGTGGTCCTGACAAGGACAGTCTACTTCAGGGATGCGACGAAATACCTCCCATACCTACAACGAGAGATACTCAGGTTCTAACCCTTTATCCCAACCAAAATCCAATTATTCTTTCCTATATCCTATAGGGATCCTGCAAGCAGCCAGCCGAGTAATCGCCGGGATAAGCGATTCCCTCAGCAAGGCCAATAACTTCTTGTAAGGTGGAAGAGCAAGCTGAGGTAGGGTACTCTCTTGCCCTAGAGATGAGAAATCATTTCTAAAGGCGGATGAACTACCAATAGTCAACGGTTTGGGAATGCACAAGGCAAAAGGAGAACCAGTGCATTAAAGGTCCTAGAAGACATTCGTAGTAAAATCATGATGGCAGAGATGATGAATGGAAAGCTTACTGATCATAGAATTCGGAGTCCGAGATCCGGCAGGGAAGGGCATCAAAAAGCCTGCAGGGCCTTCCAGGTGGTTAACAAGCGAAATCCCTGCTTTCTAAACTGAAAAAGACACCGCAAACTACACATCGGCACATGGAATGTGCAAAGTATGTTCCAAGCAGGAAAAGCAGCAAACATCCTGAAAGAAATGAAAAGAATGAATATAGATATACTTGCTTGCACAGAGGTTCGCTGGCCGGGTACAGGTAAGTGCCAAATGGATAATTTTCGCATATACTACTCAGGAGAAGACACCCTAAAACACAGAAATGGAACCGCATTTATTATGAGCCAAGGAATATTAACTTCCTTTAAAGCATTTATTCCAATATCAAATAGAGTCTCATTACTGAAGATTAACAACGAACCGTTTCCATTCAACATAATAGTAGCTTATGCACCGACGGCAGAAAGTAGCGAAGAGGAAATCGAACTTTTTATGAAACAGTACGAACGGCTTTGAAAAACACCAAACAATCATATAACCCTATTGCTAGGAGACTTCAATGCAAAAGTCGGCAAGGGAAAAGATGAAAGCATTGTTGGTAGTTATGAATTAGGCATTCGAAACGAAAGAGGAGAAATATTAGTACAGTTTTATAAAGAGATCCAATTTCTCATTATGAATAAACAGTTTTAACTGCCACCAAGAAGACTGTACACATGGAGAGCACCAGGAGACATGATAATCATACAATAACAAACCAATTAATAAAAGGTTCCGCAACTCAATATCATCAGTACAGACATATCCTGCTGAAGATATTTCGTCTGACCACAATCTACTATCAGCAAAAATACAACCACGATTGAAGAAGATGAGAAAGAAGAATATAAACAGGACAACAGACATAAAAAGACTGAAAATCGAAGAAATAAAACAGAAAGTACAACAAGCGATTAACAATCAATTTGCACATTATCCGTTCAAATTCCCAACCAACAATAGAAGACATATGGAACAACATAAAACATACTACTGTCACACTACAAAAAACAAACTGGAACCGCAAAGAAAACAAAAAAAGAAGATATGGATGACAACATAAATATTAGAATCGATGCAGGAGGAAATACAGTGAAATAAACAAGATAATCAAAGAAAAAATAAAAGATGCAAAAGAGTCGTGGTTAAACTTGAAATGTGCAGAGATTGAGGAATTAGAAAAAAAAACACGATTCATTCAATATGCACAAGAAAGTTAAAGAGGCAGCAGGAATGATAAAGAAAATTTACATGACAACACTAATAAATGAAGATGGACTAGCAATTTGGGATTCAAACGAAAAGATGAAAACTTGGGAAAACAATATTAAAGATGTCTTTCTTGATGAATACAGAGATATTTTCATAAATATACCAAGTGAAATAGGACCCCATATCACTCAAAAGGCACTACTGTTAGCTTTACGTCGCATGAAACATGACAAGGCCCCTGGACCGGATGAGGTTCATGTAGAGCTCATTAAACTTCTAGAAGAACAACACCTTGAACCCATACTGGACTTATTCAATGACATATATGTAACAGGTGAATTACCAAAAGACTGGTTAATATCAACATTTATTCCAATCCCACAAAGTAGTAAGGCTAAAAGATGCAATGAATACCGATCAATCTCTTTAATGAGCCATATGTTAAAACTATTTCTTAAAATCATACATCAAAGACTATACACAAAAATTGAGGAATTTCTTAGCGACAGTCAGTTTGTGCTCAGGAGAGGATTCGGCACTAGAAAGGCGCTATCGCGCTGTTCAGTGTACAAGTGTTAATCCAACGAGCACGTGATGTTGATGTAGATACTTATGCCTGCTTTATCGATTATGAAAGGCCTTCGGCAAAGTGAAACACAGTAAATTGATGACCGTTCCGGAGAAGCTAGGAATAGACGCTGCAGAGCGACGCATTATAAATAATCTACACTGGCATCAAAAAGCGAAGGTCAAAGTGAATAATGAATATTCCAACATGATAAATATTCAAAAAGGAGTACGACAAGGCTGTATTCTATCTCCGTTAATCTTCAACATATACTCAGAAGAGCACTTGAAGGGGTAGATTGCGGAGTATCGATAAATGGAGTGGAAGTCAATAATCTACGATACGCAGACGACACGGCATTACTATCAAGTGACGAGAAGGGTCTACAAACATTAATAGATCGAGTGACGAGTGTCAGTGAGCAATACGGACTATCCTTAAATAATATTAAAAAAACAAAAATAATGATAATAAGCAAAAGAATGAACCTAGACGACTGCTTTTATGTAAAGAATAAACAATTAGAACGTGTTAACACAATCACGTATCTAGGTTGCTCTCTTAATGGTGGGACCACTCTCTGGAAATCAGGGTTAGGATAGAAAAAGCCAGAAGTGCCTTTAACAATCTAAGGAATGTACTATGCAACCTTACCCTAGCTCAGCTGTAGATACTAGAACACGGGTCGTCCGCTGTTAGGTCTTTTCGATCCTGTACTACGGAGTTGACGCATGGACCTTGTCTGACAACGCTGAGAAACGACTCGAAGCTTTCGAACTCTAGCGCTACAGACGTATGCTGAGGATACCCTGGATCTTACATATCACAAATGAAAGGATGCTGCAACGGGTCAACAAAGAGAGCGAAGTCCTGCAAACCGTCAAAATGAGTAATGCAGGGCAAGATTGATGGGAAACGATGGCCTGGCCAAAGGCGAATTTCTTGGTTACGAAACTTGCGGCAGTGGACTGGTGAGACGTCAACAAACTTGTCTAGAGCAGCGGTTAATAAAATTAGCTGGTCCAGAATGATCGCCAACGCCACTTGAAGGCATGGCACTAGAAGAAGAAGATGTGGTGTGGTCATCATACACTAACAATACTGGCTTTTCGTTGCCAATTTTGTTCCAAAAAGTATTTCGCTTTTTGTGTATTTTATTTATAGAGAAAGGTAATAAGTCCTCGTGGAGCTATGAGGAGTTTTGTTAAAGTTCACTCACTAATTAAACCAGATATCAAATTCGTTTTCGTCTCGAAACAAGCTGTACAGTGAGCGCGCAATTTGCCCGGAAGTCTCCACGCTATTCGTGGAACCTGCTTCGAGACCTTCACCCTCCAAGGTACACCCAGCTGATAGGAAGCTCCAAATAGATGCCGCCTAATCACTAAAAGATTTCAATAGGAGTAAACGGAATAATCCTGCCTGCGTTTGAGCCAAATAAAACACGCCACAAAAAAGATACTATTCATCTATTGTTCAGAAAGGATCGTAACCAACCGACAATTGTAGGCAGTCCAAACCCCTAATCTAATACCAATAAATTATGAATATTAAATAAAAATCTAATCTAATGTGGGCGCAAGTAAATTACAAAAGTAATATTCGGTGCTAAATTTAAGCTAACAACAAATAGGAAGAGCTAATGGTCACTTAGCTGGTGAGTTGGCAGATCCAACAAACAAGTAACTGGATCACGTCTGACGATCAGCTACACACGGACGGCTTATTCAGGATCCCTATACCGAAGTCTAGTAGCGTTCAAGTAATTTATGTCCTGTGGTTGGATTACAAACTTCCAGCTAGGTGGTTGGATCACAAAGTTCGAACCGTTCCAGCCGGGCCGGAGAATTACAAAGTTTCAGCAGTTCTAGCTGGTGGGTGAACCCTCCTAACATGTGGGTATCCTAACTTCGCACACTACACGACGGCGACCATGATGGCTTCCAAGACTGGAGTAGCAAACTTCAAAAACCTCGCTTAGCAAGTTATTCCCGCATCTACAGCACTAAAACTAACGGAACTAAGTCGAGATGGATGACACGGAAGTTTCTTCAGTGATTATAACTGAGATCAACTCAGATTTAAAACCGATATCTACCTAGGAATGCTCACTCGAAAGTAACCTTCCTCTCTCCTCTCCGAAAAACTACAAAGGAATCGCGCGCACTTACAAAGCGATAACAGGCGTGGGAACTGTAACATAGCGGTCTTTCACAGCGGACCAATGAAAATGGATTGTTTAACATACGGGGCGCGTTAAACGACAGTGGTTATAGCGAATGCGCAGAAAAAATCTATAATCAAATTAAATATCGGATTTAAATATCAAACTGCAATCGAGGATCAGAATCATACCTAGGCGTCCCTAAAATTCTCCAACTTTACAGGCTACAATTAGTGATAAAACCGGACTGTCACAAAATATATTAACTTGCATCCACCCATTATCAGACGTAGCATATGAGGTGTTGGGGTAACCACTTCCTTGTGGAGCTACCCGCACCTCTCCAAAAGTGACTTTTCTTTAAAAATAATTAATGGAGGAGCGTTCTACCCTCTTGCATTACATGCAAACAGTACATAAATATTCTTACGACCTGAGGAACTGGTAGTTCTCGTAGCAGGGAAATTTTTCTTCCAAAATAAGGTTTTTATTTATACATTTTTTGGTTATCTCTATACTGTTTGTAGTAAATAGTATTTGAAATAGGAATGCCATCCAGATAACGTATACGTATGTATTTATTAGTACTCACGAAACCGTAATTAATCATTTTAAGCCAGTGGCATAAATCAGGTTAATGGCATGGTGTTATGTCTGCCAAAACAAATTTTTAGTTATTATTACGTTAGATTGCACTTTGTTTCGCATTTGCATTCCTTCAAGCGACCCAAGTACCTTGTCGCCTAATTGCATATCTTGATGTTAACATCTAGAAATTCAAACAAATAGCTAAAATTTTATCTTGATAATTCCAGCGTTTCATTTTACAAATTATTCTCTAAACAATAATATTTTTGATGGAAAGACATAATGCTAAAGCCCATCGAATAAGACCTCTCTCCGAGCTCAACTTTTAGACACAAATCTGATTTCATAAGTCTAATTTATAGGAGCAAAGCGGATGGCTGCAATGTCTCAGCCATAATTTATAATGCTGATGGTGGTAAAATTTGATTAATTTGTAAAACGTACAAATTGATTTATGCCTGTTGAAATGCTTCTTTCTGGGCCAATCGTAATTTTATAAATGGTTCTAATAATCTTATGGATAGGATTGTCTATTGACGATTGTCTTTTAGAAATAATAGTAATCTTTTGAAACATTAATATTTTTAGTTTTAGTCATTTAGATAAGCAATTTTAACGCGCCAATATATATACACCCAATACTAGTGAGGTAAGAAATATATGAATGAGCAAAACATTCAAATTTTAAGAGTAGGGGCAGCTCTTACCAGATCAATGAAGAACTGAAGGTAAAATAGGAGGTATATGTTTACGCTCGTCAGTGTCTTTGCAAGCAATGGCTCCAACACAAGTTCCTCGAAATATATGAAAACAGATAAATCCTCGGCTAGTTGTACTAATCCTCGAGAAAAGGAGAGTGTCCAAATCATAAATGTTATTGTGCATACCGTTTGATGCGCAACTAACATGCACATGGAGCGCTAGTATCGAGGGAACTAACGCCGGAAGTGATGGAGAAAGACCAGTCGAGACGAAGTACTTCTTCACCAAACTCGAGAGGGCGGAGAAGGTTGTGTCGTGTAAAAGGAAGTCCGTCGCCATTAAATTTCATTAAAATAATTACAACATACTTGAAAGTACTTAAAACTGGGTTGCGATTCGTACGTGTTTTTTTTTCTGTGGCTATCCAGTCCAGTGTGAAGTCTCCGAATTTTGTGCGTCTGGTCTGGGTCTAGTGTTTGCTATAATGGCTAATGGCGGGTTCGGAATTTCTTTTTATTTTCAATAAAGTAGGTAGGGTAGGCAATAGGCATGATAAAAAAATAATCGATACAAATTATATGCTCGATATTTTATTCGCAAAATGCATATTACATTTGTGAAATAATGTTTTGTCTTTAAATTCTTTTTGTGAATTTTGTAATAATAACTAAAAATTCCAAACATTATTATGTTAAGATTTTGTTTTTTTCTAGGTTTTCTTTTTAAATAAAATGATAAGATAATACCAATCCGTTTTTTTCTTTATCCATTCTTCCTTAAAACGCATAATTTCTCAAAAACAATTTTTTCTATAAAACTTTTAAACTGCAATACATTTTTTGCGAGAAATATATTGCTCTTATATAAATTACAAATACAAATACAAATAGTTTATTAATGTTAGGATTTGTCAACACATTTACACACGTCAGTCAGGCAAATAAATACAGCACAATTAATTGAGGAGAATATACTAAGGAACAAAATGACCAACACATAACATTTTAAAATTTGTAATTTAAAAACTCGTCAAATGAATAAAATACGTTACAAATTAAAAACGATCAAACTTTATTTTTAATGACTAAAGCTCATTGATGTGGGCTGGTAGGTAGTTAAAAAACTTGACTGCCTCTTAGACCATATAATGGACTGCACAATATCCCGGGCCAGTCTGACACCTCTTTATCCTCCAGTATGGAGGTACAATATCAGTTCTATTACATGTTAGTTAGCAATAGTTCCCGATGAGCCCGAACTTGACCACATCTTTTCATGAAATATGGTTTTTCAATATAACCAAGATCCCTAAAGGCATCCTTGTAGTCTTCCCTGAAACCCAGACCGCTTATGACTCTCACAGCCTTACGGTGCAAAGCAAAAATTCGACAGGTCTGGGGAGAACGACCCCACGCCAGCAGTGCATATGATAGGTGTGAATAAAACACCGCGAAATAGGCTGCCCTCAAAGCACCCATGGTTACGCAGGAATGAATTCTACATAGAAGGTACCGACTTTTAGAAAGCTTTCCTGCCACAAGATCCACACGACAATTCCACTGGAGTCCTGGATCTAAATAAACTCCCAAGAACTTGGCATACGAGTTAGTATTACTGTCGCCCAGGCCTCTCATAGCAGAGACCATTGTGCTGGTTGTGTTCTGGTTAACCACAAAACTGTTAGCTGAAAATCATTCTTCAGCCTTATCACGGGTAATTTGACACCTCTAAAGTGAAAGCTCAAGTGAGCTCGCACCACATGATACTGTCGTGTCATTGACTAAGAGAGTATAATGTGAATCAAGATCTGCTAGTGGTAGATCATTAACGTAGATAAGAAATAATATGGGTCTCAAAGTAGAACCCTGTGACATCCCCACGTTCATCACCCTATGTGGCGCTGACAACCCATTCACTGTCATACTCTGACAGTCCTTAAAGCACATATGGTTACGCAGAAACGAAGTCTACGAAGAAGGTACAGACTCTTAGAAAGCTTTCCTGTCACAAGATCCACACGACAATGCCACTAGAGTCCTGGATCTAAATAAACTCCCAAGAACTTGGCATACGAGTTAGTATTACTGTCGCCCAGGCCTCTCATAGCAGAGACCATTGTGCTGGTTGTGTTTTGGTTAAGCACAAGACTGTTAGCTGAAAATCATTCTTCAGCCTTCTCACAGGCAATCTGACACCTCTCAAGTGAAAGCTCAAGTGAGCTCGCACCACATGATACTGTCGTGTCATTGGCTAAGAGAGTATAATGTGAATCAAGATCTGCCAGTGGTAGATCATTAACATAGATACGAAATAATATGGGTCCCAAAACAGAACGCTGTTGCACCCCTACGTTCATCACCCTATGTGCGGATGACACTCCATTTACTCTCACATTCTGACACCTGTTTCCCAAGTACGACCTGACAAGTCTATGTTATAGAACTCAAGCATCTAAATAGGGATATTATGGTCCATGCAATCAAAAGCTTTGCTAAGGTCGCATGACAGGACTGTGTTGTACTCCATGTTATGGAAGCTATCCAAGATACCAGAAATCAAGTCGATAATTCCTAAAACTGTGTTTTTCTTTTCCCTAAATCCATTTTGACATTCATTAAACAGGTCCTCATTTTCAAAAAATGCTGTGAGCTGTTTGGCCATATACCGTTCAACAGCCTTAGAAAAGATGGGAAGAAGGGATATAGGCCTATAATTATCTGTTACCTCAGAATGTCCCGTTTTATGAAGTGGGATAACTATGGTCTGTGGTCAGTGGAATGAGTATGCTGTTTTTAATTGCCAAAACTACTTTTATGTTAAAATGATATATATCGCTGCTGTTTTTGTTCTTTAGGTTGTTCAAGATGTCACGAACCACATTGAAACTAACCCAAACTAACTTTCTAGGATTCTTATCTGCAAGTGGAATATTTTTAATGGGTTTCATAGCCACGTTAGAAAAGTAATTGTTGAAGTTGTCAGTTATACTATTTTTTAAAGAATTCTTTGCTGTTTTGGCTTCTATGCTGGTTTGTTCACATACTTCTAGAAGTATTCCCGGAAGATTGGATTAACCTTTCGTTGACTTTTATTTTTGCTACAGATATAGAGGAATTATTATTATTTTTGACTTTAGAATTCAAGGAAATTCCTTCATTATTTATTTTATTGCTGGCTTAATTCTCCAAGAAAACGCAAATGGCTCCTCATTTGTCCAAGTTCGTTATTAAAGTAGCTGATGTTACCTGCCTGATCAGAACATCACACAGATTGGCAGAATTATTATCAATGCCAAAGTGAACATTAAAGTCTCCAGCTATAATAAGCGATGCTCCTACTTAAGATGATTTAGGATATTTCCCACTCGGGTCAAAAGGGTGTCAAAGTAGCCCGATGGAAACCTATATATTGCTAAAACATATAAATTAAAGTAATTGATAAATATACGTGTATATTCACAACCCTTTCCTATAACAGATATATTCACAATCACAGTATTTATTTTAAGGGACTCTCACAAAAATAGCAGCACCGCCCTAGCTAGCAGAAAACCCAGCTAACAAATATCCGCTGAAACCAAGAACCTCCATTGCCCATCCAATGTTCGGTAATACATAGTAAATCGATTTCTTTATCTGCTAGAAAGGCTACTAGCAATAACACTTTATGCCTTCAAAATCTTATATTAATATGAAGCATATTTAGGCATTGAGTAGACTTCAACCTTTCGTCTGCTGATAAGGATGTTGGGTGTTCACCCGTGATTGGCTCTGAATATTCAGAAAATGGTTTACAGCCACCCCTCGTGGCCAAAAATCTGAGCTCATCATCTGATTTTTGTCCTGACGGGGTACAGTCAGTTTAAAGAAGCTGACATATTTTTCTTTTATCGTCTTAATTTTGTCGCAGGTGCAGCCCTCTGTACAACTTTTTCCCTCCAAGTATTCTAAGATGTTTTAACTGGTGACTATAGGATCCAAACTAGAAAGGAGTAAGAAAGACATCCTCTCTGCCAAAGGAAGTCTCGAATTTTCATCGGAGGTATCTCTCACAGGCTCTCCGTCGTCTCTCGAACGCAATGCTCATTTTAGTATAGAATCGGACACTCTCCTTTTTATTAACTTGATTTATGGTACTAATGGCTTTGGAACTAGGTGAGAAAGCAGCGTTCGTCGTATAGCAACCAGGTATTAAATGATAACATGAATTCTATTTTTATCAATAAAGTTAAAATGTGGTGCTTGGAGCAGTAATACAGTAAAAACTAAAAATGTTAATTGGAAATGTATCCCTATCACATCATTATTCAGAAGCCATTTTAACACTCTATCCAACCGCTTTCTTTTCACAATTCCTTCAATGGGTTAAACCGATAAATTTGGGTACTTAGACATAATTATTTTCTTGCTTTACCCTCGTAATTTTATTAATTTTCAGAATATACAGCAAATTTTCAAGCTCTTGAAAAACCTAATGGATTGGATAATGAAAATGTCGGATTTTCTGCCACTTTTGCTCTATCAACGCCTATTTCCAATACCCCTGCAAATTATTTTTTGGGCGGTTTTCGTGTTACCACAAAGTATGCGGGTTTTGCCGATTAACGTTTCAACAAAGCTAATAAATTTTACATGGATGGGATTGTTATTATGCGCTCGCAGATTTGTATTCTCCTATTTTACAGTTGATGTAATACTATGAGTTTCCATATTTCACAGTCTTCTAACGACGAATTATTTTTAAAAAGTTGCGAAGTTTTAATTTGCTCCCATGGTCCTTCAATTAATTTTCTAAATAAAGATGAATTTATTTATTAGATTGCAAATGCTGTTTTGGTTTTTGGAGGTGGGTTCGCGTATTCTTCTTCCTATTATGTCCTCTCCTTCCGATGGTTGGTGGTCCAAATAGCATTTGTAATCTTGGAAACTGTAGCCATGAGATCTCATGTCTTCTCACTGGTCTCTTTTTCTGCACTTTGCTCTCCCTCTATTATGTCTCGGAACAATTCACCACTCAGCACATGGTCTAGATTATGTATTTTTCTTTGTTTGATGTTGATCAGCCTTTTCTTTTTGGTTGTTCACGAGTTGAAGTACTTCGTTGTTAGTAATCATCTGTACCCATGAAATTCGTAGCATTCTGCGTAAATAAGGTTCAACTTCTACATCTATAAAGCAGGACGGGGAAGATGCAATACTCAATTATCGGAATTCTAAGCTCCAGAATGAGGTACGATCCTGTAAAAAAATTTCATACCCATGAAGGTTTTTCTCACCTGTTCGATCCCTTTCATGCATTGGTGGTGTTAGCTCGTAGGTACTTTATTGATAGAATTTGTTCTTCTTTTAGTACGTGCGGCATAACACTTATCATTCGATAGTCATTGTGAGGAGACAGATGTTGACTTTAGCCTTAATCTAGTGGTATCTTACTCCGAATATAAATCCGATTTATTTATTTATTCATATCATGTATACAACAGAACAGAGTTCCAAATGATACAATACTAGGGTAAGACTAAGTATCTACGTAAGGTCGAAAACAGAAATACAATAATGTATAAAACATACTAGACACAAAAAAAAATAAAAATTAATAGATCAGGGATGACCGCGGACAACAACAGTGTCAAAAAGCCGTCTTACTGCATTTTTAAAAGGTAATGGACTGCAACTATAGTCAAAATGTACAGGTAAATACTTATTATACCAAGCCATAAATCTGGTTATTATTTCGTTTTTGCCAATGCCTGTTCGGCTATAATTTAAAGTAAAGATTTGCAATTGTCTCGTGCTTCGAGATGGCACTCTGAAATTCAACAGCGCCACCAAGTCAGGATAGTCGATCAGATTCACCAGGAGTATGTATCCGAAGAAGAGTGTCAGAGTCACCCTGCGACTTTGCAGTGTCTGAAAGGGAAACCACTCGTAGTGCTCCTCATATGAGAGCGCTGACTTGTCCACATTAAGCTTGAAGAGTAATATTTACGAACTTTCCCTATACCCTTTCGATTCTCGCAATATGTGTCGTGTAGAATGGTGACCATACTGCGCATCAGTAATCAAGATTCTAATTAACGAAAAGTACAGAGTCGTCATCACCTCCACGCTCCTATAGTCATCCTTTTTTGCTTCTTGCCGCTTACTCTAAATCCGAT